>CAUYLG010002417.1:0-18762 GCA_963573385.1 Cacajao melanocephalus
GGCAGGCCAATATTCAAGTCCAGGAAATACAGAGAACACCACAAAGATATTCCTCAAGAAGAGCAACCCCAAGGCACATCATCGTCAGATTCACCAGAGTTGAAATGAAGGAGAAAATACTAAGGGCAGCCAGAGAGAAAGGTCAGGTTACCAACAAAGGGAAGCCCATCAGACTCACAGCAGATCTCTCAGCAGAAACCCTACAAGCCAGAAGAGAGTGGGGGCCAACATTCAACATCCTTAAAGAAAAGAACTGTCAACCCGGAATTTCATATCCAGCCAAACTAAGCTTCAAAAGTAAAGGAAAAATAAATTTTTTTGAGAACAAGCAAGAACTCAGAGATTTCATCACCACCAGGCCTGCTTTACAAGAGCTACACATAGAAAGGAACAACCAGTATCAGCCATTCCAAAAACATACCAAAAGGTAAAAAGCATCACTATAATGAAAAATCTACATCAACTAATGGGCAAAACAGCCAGCTAGCATTAAATGGCAGTATCAAACTCACATATATCAATATTAATCCTAAATTTAAATGGACTAAATGCTCCAATCAAAAGACACAGGCAAACTGGATAAAAAGCTAAAATCCATCAGTATGCTGTATCTTGACCCATCTCACATGCAAGGATACACAAAGACTCAAAACAGAGGGATGGAGGAAGACACACCAACCAAATGGAGAGAAAAAAAAAACAAAAAACAAACAAAAAAACCCAAAAAACAGAAGCTGTAGTTTTCGTCTCTGATAAAACAGACTTTAAAGCAACAAAGACCATAAGAAACAAAGAGGAACATTACATGGTGGTGAAAGGATCAATGCAACAAGAAGAGCTAACGATCCTAAATATATACGCACCCAATACAGGAACACCTAGATACATAAGGCAGGTTCTTAATGACTTACAAAGAGACTTAAGACTCCCACACAATAATAGTGGGAGACTTTAACATTATACTGTCAATATTTGACAGATCAACTAGATAGAAAATTAACAAGGATATCCAGGACTTGAACCCAGACCTAGAACAAGTAAACTTAACAAATATTTGCAGAACTCTCCACCCCAAATCCACAAAACATACATTTTTCTCAGTATCACATTACACCTATTTTAAAAGTGACCACATAATTGGAAGTAAATCAGTCCTCAGCAATTGCATAGCATTTCACAGATTTAAATAAAATATTGGCTGGCTGCTTGTTTGTTATTTTCATCCCTTATTCCTTCCTGTCTCCATTGTTAAGCACAAATTATTGACATAAAGGAGGTTTTTAATACCCATTTTTAGACTGCATTCTAGCCTGGGCAATAGAACAAGAATCCCGTTCTCTCTCCCTCTTTCTCTTCCTCTTTCTTTCTCTCTTTCATTCTTTTTTTTCTTTCACTCTTTCTTTCTTCCTTCTTTTCTTTTTCTTTCTTTCAAAAAAATAAAAATAAAAATAAAAATAATTTTTTATAGGTTTAGAGGGTACAAGTGCAGTTTTTTCACATGGATAAATTCCGTGGAAAAGTCAAGGACTTTTAGTAGAGCCGTCACGTGAATAGTGTACATTGTACCTATTAAGTAATTTCTCATCCCTCACTCTTCTCCCACCCTTCCACCTTTCCCAGTCTCCAGTGTGTACTATTCCATTCTCTATGTCCAAGCGTAGACATTATTTACCTCCCAGTTATTAGTGACATTGTGCAATATTTGACTTTCTGTTTCTGAATTGTTTCACTACAGATAATGGCCCCCAGTTCCATCTTTCTTGCTGCAAAATATGTATTTTCATTCTGTCTAAGTAGTAAGTATTCCATGGAAAATGTATACCAGATTTTCGTTATTTAGTCCTCTGTTGATGGATACTTAAGTTGATTCCATATATTTGCCATTGTGAATAGTGCTGCAATGAACATATGAGTGCAGGCATATTTTTGATGCAATTATTTTTATTCCTTTGGGTATATATATAGCAGGATCGTTGGATCAAATGGTAATTCTAATTTTAGCTATTAGAGAAATCTCCATATTGCTTTCCATAAAATCAACAGAGTAAACACACAACCTACAAGGTGGGAGAAAATATTTGCAAAACTATGTATCTGACACAGGGCTAATATTCAGGATCTACGAGGAACTTAAATAACTCAACAAGAAAAAAACCATTAAAAAGTGGGCAAAGGACATGAAAGGACATTTCTCAAAAGAAGACATACAAATGACCAAAAAACTTGTTAAAAAAAATGCTCAACATCATATCAGAGAAATGCAAATTAAAACCACAATGAGATACCATCTCACTTCAGTCAGAAGGGCTATTACTAAAAAGTCAAAAAACAATAGATGTTGGTAAGGATGCAGAGAAAAGGGAAGGATTTTATGCTGTTGGTGAGAATGTAAATTAATTAGAGAAAATCTTTGACCTCAGGGAAGACCACATCTGCCTTTTACTGCTCCTCACCTAATCAAGTCAAGACCACTGAAGATAATCCCCCTTTTAAAGAACTCAAAGTCAACTAATTTGGAACGTTAGCCACATCTGTGAAAGTTCTTTGTCTCGGCCATGTTCTGTTGGCCAGAAACAAGTCACAGGTCTCATCCCTGCTGAACAGGAGGGGATTATGTAGACTGTGAGCACAAGGCGGCAGGGACCCCAGGTGTTTACCACAAAGTGCTTCCATGAAGAGTCTGGTAGGAAATGCAGGAAGCAGGATAGAAGGGAAAGAAATCAAGTATAGATGTGAGGTCAGGCATCGGGCACTGACAGCAGATAGCAGCCTCATCCTGTAAATGCACTCAGTGTTATTCCAACCCAGAGCAGCAACAAGCTTTGACACCCCATAGCTGTCAGCCACTGGGGAAGGGAAGGGACATGCAAAATCCCAGACACTTGTAGCTCACTGTGCATAAAGGTGCAATCGCTCCACCACCCCAAGGACATCATTCTGATGAAGTGCTCCAGGTGCTAGCCATCAATGGTGGAAACATGTTAAAGCCAACATGGGAGTCCTAAAAATGATTTAAAATGACCCAATAGCGCAGTGCTAATATTCTCTCCTACTGAAGGTGAGGATGGATCAGTCACTCCTCTTCTGGAAGTAACATATACTTCCTCTGATTATAAGATTTGATATATTCAGGCCAGCCATGGTGGCTCATGCCTATGGTCCCAGCACTTTGGGAGGCCAAGGTGGAAAGATTACTTGAGGCCAGGAGTTCAAGACCAGCCTGGGAAACATGACAAGACCCTGTCTCTACAAAATATTTAAAAATTAGCTGGGAGTGGTGGTTTGCCCCTGTGGTCCCAGCTACTCAGGAGGCTGAGGTGGGAGGATCACTTGAGACCAGAAGTTGAAGACCAGGCTGGACAACATAGCAAGACTCCAGATCTGCAAAAAATTAAAAAAAAAAAAAAAAAAAAAAAAAAAACAGGCATGGTGGTGTCTTTCTCTAGTCTCAGTTATTCAGAAGGCTGAGGCACAGGGGTCACTTAAACCCAAGAGTTTGAAAATGCAGTGAGCTGTGATTGCACCACTGCCCTCCAGCCTGGACAACAGAGCAAGACCTTGTCTTAAAATAAATAAATACACAGAAATATATTCAAAGGAAAATCAAATTTCAGAAATTCTGAGACTTGGTAAAGAAGGAAACAAAGATCATGTGTAATCCCATCAGCACGTGGTTGATATCTCAGTTTATTTGCTTCCGGACTTTCCTCTTGACATGCATATTTATTCTTTTCAGAGTGTCTAATTAGAGACTTGGATACTAATTGTATTTACTATCAGGGCCCACCAAGCCATTCATTGTAGCTGTCAGTTCCAGCCTCTGCACGCTACTGTCTACTATGAATATTTTTTCTTCAAGGAGTTTATTTCACTTTTTATCAGCATTAAAGTAAATAATCAGCACAGATATGAATTCTACTGACACATTATCTTCACAAGTAAGATGATGATTTACCATTCTGGATAAGTTCAGCCATGAGCCATTCCACCAGCTTACATATAATGTTTCCCCCTGAAATAATCAGCGTTTTCTCAAAATTGGTAAAGACAGCTATGGATGTGAATTGGAGACCTTTTCTTTTTTTTAAAAGCTAATATATTCATTTAGGCTCACAAGTATGTATTTATTGTTTTGGAAGAATCTCTAAGCCTGTCCTTTATTTTGGTGATTAATAGATATTAGAATCAAGAACATGATCTAGTTTTGTGGGAGCCCTTCTCTGACATGCTTTGGGTTTTTGTTGGAAGATATTTCCCTAGTCCCTGCCCCCTGGCCTCTCACCTGGGTTCCCTGCCCTGGGCAGCTCAGCCTGGCTTGTCCCACACCCCACTTCAGATCTGCTGTTAGCCATGAGGGATAGGGCAGTGGGTGGCTCTGTGCTTCTTGCAGCTGTGAGGATAAGCCTGCCCACCTCTGGATCTCTATCCAGGGAACCCCAGGGCTGCTGTGTACCTAATCATGGCCTCCAGTATTCGATTCACACCAGCAATAATACCAACATTTTGAGCTCCTTTGTCCTGAGTCCTCTGTCTACCTTAACTGATATATAACTCATGTTGTGAAAGAGAGCAATTTATTTAGCCTCTTACAAATGTTTGCTTGTTTAGTTATCTGCAATTACATAGTTTCACTGATTAAGGCATCATGTATTGAATACATTCCATGAGTAAGGCAATATACAGGCCTGTATCATTAGCCATGACTTGACAGTGTCTGAGCTTAGTCTAACTGCTAAATGTTGCATTTATTCTATTCATCTTTTTCTCTATGGTGGAGAAATTCTTTACGTGTTACTTGACACCATTTTGGGGGTGAGATCAGGTGCACAATTTTATTAGATTAAGGCCAGTTAGCAAAATGAAGAAGTATCCAGAGCATGGATGATTAAATAATGAAAGCATAGCCACACAATGAAATGCCACAGCATCCACAAAACGATGCACAAATATTTATTGGGGTGGAAAAATGATCATGATTTGTCATTAAACAAAAAATAATATGGCTCAAGGATGTCAGTTTAAAATAAAACATGATCAATATGAACTACTTTTTGGTAAAAAAAAATTTTATAAAAATATATGTGTGTATATATATTTATGTTCCTATATATTTTATGTATATATATATTTTTATATGTAAGGATATATGTCCTTATAAAATAAATACACATACATATATGTATACACACACACAAATCTATATCTGTATAACTCCTGCTGTATATATATATATATATACGTATCCTATTGGGTCTAGATTAACTGGAACAGGCAGCCAATTTAGGACACATAGTTCTGAGTGGTGACAATGATGTGTTAAAGGAGGAATAAATGAAGGCTGTTTTGACGAATCACTTGCAATACGTGAGTCAACAAAATATATCCAATAGATAAGAAACATCTTTATCTACATATCTACATCTATATCTCTACCTATATCTGTCTATCATTTATCAATCATCTATTATCTCCATTTATCTACCATATCTATTCATCTATTCTATCTATCATTCTATCATCTATCATCTCCATTTATCTATGTATCTATGTATCTATCTATATCTATGTATTCATCTATGTATCTATGTGTCTCTATCCTATCTATCATCTCCATCTATCATATCTATGTACCATCTGTCATCTCCATTTATCTATCATCATCTACCTATCCTATCTATCATATCTATCATCATCGTCTATCTTGTCTATCATCTCCATCTATCATATTATCTATCATCACCATCTATCATGTTTATCATCATCATCTATCCTATCTATCTATTCTGTCTATTATGTCTATCATCTATCATCTCTTTCATCATCATCGTCATCATTAACTATTCTATCTATCCTATTTCTCTACCTACCTATCGTCATTTATCCTATCTATCATATCTATCATCTATCATTTCCATTTATCTATCATATCTATTTATCTATCATATCTATCAATCTATCATTCTATAATCTATTATCATCTCCATTTGTCTATGTATCTGTGCATCTATGTGTCTATCCTATCTATCTATCATCTATCATCTCTGTCTATCATATCTATCATCTCCATCTATCTATCATATCTATGTATCATCTATCATCTCCAGCTATCTGTCATCATCATCTATCTATTCTAGCTAGCTAGCTAGCTAGCTATGATCTCTATCTATCATAACTGTCATCTATCATCTGTATCTATCTACCAATCATCTATCATATCATATTATCATCTCCATCTATCATCTATCTATCCTATCTATCATATCTATCATCTTCATCTATCATATCTATCATCTCCATCCATCTATCATCTCTATCATATCTATCATCTCTACTTTTATTCATCATCATCTATCTATTCTATCCATCAATCAATCAGTCATCTATCTATCCTATCTATCTCTATGTTCATCTGTCTATCATATCTATCATCTTTATCTATCTATCATTTCCATGTGTCTATCATGTCAATCTATTTATCATCTCCATCTATCTACCTATCCTATCTACATATCTATCTCTCTATCTCTCTGTCCTATCTATCTATCTATCTATCTATCTATCTATCTATCTATCTACATCATCTATCTATCCTATTTATCTACCATCTCCATCTGTCTATCATATCTAGCTTATCTATTATCTCCATTTGTCTATCTATCTATCTAAGGCTTTTTGTGTTTCTTTCTTTTTGTTTGTTTGTTTGTTGAGATAGAGTCTGGCTCTGTCGCCAAAGCTGGAGTGCAGTGGCGTGATCTTAGCTCACTGCAACTTCCACCTCCTAGGTTCAAGCAATTCTCCTGCCTCAGCCTCCCGAGTGGCTGGTACCACAGGGCATGCCATCATGCCCAGGTAATTTTTGTGTGTTTAGTAGAGATAGGGTCACACCATCTTGGCCTGGCTGGTCTTAAACTCCTGGGCTCAAGTGATCCACCTGCCTAAGCCTCCTAAAGTGCTGGGATTACAGGCATGAGCCACTATGCCTGCCCTTTTTGGTGTTTCTGATGCAGAATTGCAAAGACCCAGGGAAGACTTAGTAGTATGGGGCTTTTGCCTCCCTTGAGTCTTGGAGTCTTGATCCTGTGAGGGATGCTTCCACTGTATCTGACTCCCCAGAATCCCCAAGATGAACATGGTGAAGGTGCAGGACCCTATTCTTCTAGCCAAAGTCATTGAACCACTCCATCTTACTGGCTATTGCCTAGAGAGCCGAGCTTCTTATTGTTGCCTAAGTTTAAACTCTCATGACTTATATATTCCAAAGCACTGTTTCCAAAATTCCCACTAAAATTTGGCTCATTGGCTGGGCACAGTGGCTCATGCCTACAATCCCAGCACGTTGGGAGATTGAGGTGGGCAGATCACTTGAGGTCCAGAGTTGGAGACCAGCCTGGCCAACATGGTAAAAACTCGTCTCTACTACAAATACAAAAATTAGCCAGGCATGGTGGCGCATGCCTGTAATCCCAGCTGCTCCACAGGCTGAGGCTGGAGAATTGCTTGAACCTGGCAGGCGCAGGTTGCAGTGAGCTGACATCATACCACTGCACTCCAGCCTGGGTGATAGAGTGAGATTCTCTCACAAAAAAAAATAAAAATAAAAATAGATAAATAATAAAATAAAATGTGGCTCATTGAGGGCATTGCATCCTTTGGTTCCCTAGCCCTGCCCCAATAGGTGGCACACAGTTATTTGTTGGATGTGGAGAGCAGTTTAGAGATGAGTCAACTCCAGCCAGAGAGCCTGAGTGTGCTGACTCCAGGAAAGAAACATCAAATGCTGCACACGCTGTAGATTGACAGTCTGAGGATGTGACAGTAAGTGATCAGATCTAAAAGCAGAATATTGGTTATGCCTGAGGCACCCAGGTCCCATGAGCCATACACAGTGGAGAAGCAGTGTTTCCTGGCTTTGAGAGCACAGCAGAGAAGGTCCTATAAGCTGTGGTGAACTGGACACAACAAAGGCTTTGTGCAGCCCCACGTGGACCAGCATTTACTATGGAGACAAAGCCGAAGTTTCTTCCTTAGTTAACGTGCTCAGAGAACACTATCCCAAAATGAACGCCTCAGAAGCAGCCTCGAAAGCAAAAGTTTCTTTCTCACCTTCCCCTGCCCTTTTATCTCTCAGTCCCATTCTCCTCCAGCCTCATAAAAACTAGAAATTTCTCTTTCCCAAGGTAGTTCACAGAAACGAGAGCCCCTTTTTCCCCAAAGTCAGACTTAAAACCTAAAATAGGACTCTAACTTACTGTCCATCACCTTTTGGTGTCAAAACTAGCCATAAAAAAATCCTCTGATCTGCCTGGTTTGACTGTAGCTCCTTAGACCCCCATTCCAGAGAGGGTCCCGTCGCCCACCCAGAAGGAAGGAACTCTGCTCAAACAGGCTAAGAAAAATCTAGACAGACAGGCCTGGCTGGGTTTCCCCACTCAGTCCATTAGCTTTAGGTCAGGCCCTTTTCCTCCAGTCCTATTTCTACATGGATTTTGTTGAACCCAAGCATAACAACGGACAGTTTCCCACGTATCTTTGGGTCTTCATTCTGAAGGCTCCCGTGTCATACAAAAATATTATGAAATAAATGTTTGTGCCTTTTCTTCTATTAATCTGCCTCTTGTCAGTGATTTCAGAGAAACTTCAGAGGGCAAACAGGATGTTTTACCTTGGCCCCAACATTCTCCAAGTGATATTTCCTCCCAGTTAGGACATTTCCAATAAAGGGAATTTACTTATCTGGTCAGTGCAATTCCACACATTTTTTCTTTCTTTCTCCATGGGACCCAGTCTTCAATTGATGAGCTATGTACTTTGAAGAGATTTACAACAATGAGGCTTTGGGTGTGCCACAACCTCCAGTTATGGAGGAAAACTGGGACATACACAGTGTTTCTTGTTGGCTTCAGAGGAAATTGGATAATCAAAAATAATTAAAATTGAAACAAACACACAGAAAAATCCCAGACCTTTGGCACATGGTTGTGTGCTCCTCCCATTTGGTCAAGTGAGCAGAAGGTGATTTTATTCTCTGAAATCCAGCGTCAGCAGCTCCTGCCCTATCTGAACAGATGGTGTTAATAGTTCACTTTGTTGCACTTAATAATAATGACACTGTCAAAATGTTGTCTCTTGAACATTTGACGCCAACCATTTCTGCTGGGTCTAGACGGATGGGAACAGGAGGCTGACTTACGGCATGTGAGTCCTGAGACATCACAGCAATGCAGTCAATGAATGAGTGAGGCTTGCTTTCAAGACTCACCTCTATTTTACTCTGGGGATAGAGTGAAAGGGTGGCAAGGTCTTCAACTTAGCTAAGTTTTATAGTTTACAGTGCATTCAAGCAGTGGTTTAATGCTGGCCCAGAGTCAACTGCCTGTATTTTGAGGTGTTACCTGCTTCCAGCTGCAGCTGAGTCTGTCTTAAATTGGTCAGATGATATGGACGATTATATCATTAATGTGGACTGAAGATTGGGAGTGATTAGAAAATTTCGTGCTTAGTGTGTGCTAGGCTCCCAAATTCAGCTTTTATTTGATAGTTTTTGTTTGTTTGTTTGTTTTTGTTGTTGTTTTTGGACAACAGGGTCTTGCTCTGTATCCCAGGCTGGAGTGCAGTGGCGCTATCTCAGCTCACTGCAGCCTCCACCTCCTGGGTTCAAGCGATTGTCCTGCCTCAGCCTCTCGAACAGTAGCTGAAATTACAGGTGCCCACCAGCACACCCAGCTAATTTTTGTGTTTTTAATAGAGATGGGGTTTCACTATGACGGCGAGGCTGGTCTCAAACTCCCGATCTCAGGGGATCCACTTGCATCAGCCTCCCAAAGTGCTGGGATCACAGGTGTGAGCCACCACACCTGGCTCAAATTTAGCTTTTAAAAATGTCCAGTTTCTCTGGTTGTGCCATAGGTTTGAGAAAATAAGGAAACTTTACAAATAAAATGTATCTAAGTCCCTGACTTAAAAGCAAATTGTCAAACAGATGATGGAAATGCATCACCCTGTGGTCTGAGCATAAGAGTACATCATTTTAAGGACATCAGTCAGAAATACTTTACTCCACTCAAGCAGAAATACTTTATTCCACTCACCCTTTTGTCGAATGTCCAGGGAAGGAGGGGACTGAGACCTCTCACCAATGTCAGTTTGAATTCAGAGGCTGTCAGTGACTCTCGTACTAAATCCAGTGATAACAGTGTCATGCAACACTTCGGGTGATGGAAGCACCATTGTTGAGCGAGGGATTCCTTTTGTCTGAGAGATCAAGAAAGATTTTCCAAAGCAGATGAACTAAAAGCTGGACTTTAACGGATAAGTGGACTTGGGGATAGAAGGGGAGTGGAGTGGAAGGACATTTGCAAATGGAGGATGGGTATGAGGGCCTGAGAGTGTGTGATATATCAAGAGAATCATGAATTAAACAGAAGTGTGATCAGAGCACAGAGCACAATAGCACCGCGTGCTGGGAGGTAAGATTAAATAGCAAGTGAGAGAGCAGACCCTGGAAGATCCTTTGTGTTATGCTAAATACCTTGGGTTTTATTTCACAGGCAATGCAGTCTCAATGGGGATTTAAAGAGGGGGAAGTGACATTCCCTAATCTAAATCTTCTAAGAGGATGATTCTAGCAGCTTTACCATAAAGCCTTGGAGTGATGTGCTCTTTTTCAGATTGTCCAATTCCCTGAGCCATGCTCATCTGTCAGTGTTTTGAGAGAACAAACTCTACGTGTACTGTCTTGCTTACAAGTGTGTTCAATGTATATATACCTGTGAGCACAGGTGGCTTCATCTAGGGTAGTTCTTGTCTTGAGGTCTCTGCTGTATTTTAAACTGAGTAAATTAGCCACTACCACTAATTTCTGCAGAGTTTAGAGGGTGTGGCAGGAAAACAGCATTAGGCTGGTGATACCTTTAGACATTTAAGTGACATTTCTTCCTGGAGAAACGAGGATTGCTGGGACCTCAGCCCAAGCTTGTTCCTTGATGCTATTCATCCTCAGAGGCTTGTCTTGGGACCTTGGTCATGAAGACCCTGGCAATAAATGGACCATGATGAAAACAACGGGAGCCAAAGAAACTGATAAATTATTTATTTGCAAAGGTCATTTTTATTTGATGAAATAATAAAGAACCAGTAGGAGTTACATTTTCTGTCATTGCTAAATAATCTGGTTGATGTGAACAGTACTAGCATACAGGCTAATGTGAAAATGCAACTCCTTTTTGCATGCAATACATTTTCCCAGAGCCTCTAAGGATTCCACAGATACAATCTCATTAATCTCCTCAGCATTTTCTGGAGCTGCCTGACAGCCATGGGCCATAGTTTATAGATTAGGGATGCAAAAAGGAGACACCAAGTGTCCTACCTTGGGCTGCAGAGGCATTTTCTACCCTGGCAGAGAGACAAGTCTTATTTTGGAAAATTCTCTCAATACAGCCCTTCTCACATTGTTTCGGGGATCTTTGCATCCCAAATGCTACCAGACGCTGTTGGCATTTCAAAAGAATTCCTTCTATGAGGGTGACAAAAAGATGACTTCCCCATTCAGGAATGTGGAAACAGACAGGCCATTCTTTCTTTAGGGTATCTCTCCTTGGTTGGTCCTTGTTTTGAGTTACTAAAACTATTTTAAGAATTCAACTTGTTTTTTTGGGGGGTAGGGTGGGAAGTGCATTTTGTGGGTGATCCAGCCGATTGCAGGAAATCCCACCCAAGTTTCTTGCTTTAAAGGAGCCTCATCAAAAATGAACAGTGACATTGTAAAACAGGACTCAACTGTGGAAAATAATATGGATTATGACGATAGGGGCTTCTCCAGAGCCGTTACAAGGTTATAAAAGAAAGTGCCAACTTCATAGGTTGCCATTAAACTGTTTCCAACCATGTTTCTTGTTACTCTGTTGCAATTCATCCTGTGCTCTAGAACAGGAATCCCCAAGTCCCAGCCACGGACAGATCTGTGACCTGTTAGAAACTGGGCTGCACAGCAGGAGATGAGTGGCGGGTTAAGTGAGGGAAGTTTCCTGTGAATTTAAGCCGCTCCCCATTACTTGCATTACCGCCTGAGCTCTGCCTCCTGTCAGATCAGCAAGGGCATTACAGTTTCATAGGAACGCGAACCCTACTGTGAACTGCACATGCAAGGGATCTAGGTTGTGCGCTCCTTATGACAATCTAATGCCTAATGATCTGTCACTCTCTCCCATCACCCCCAGATGTGACCGTCTAGTTGAAGAAAAGCAAGCTTAGGGCTCCCACTTATTCTACATGATGGTAAGTTGTATTTCATTATATCTTACCATGTAATAATAATATGAAGAAAGTGTACAATAAATGTAATGCACTTGAATCATTGTGAAATCATCCCCCTGTATCCCCACTGTGCATGGAAAAATTGTCTTCCACCAAACCAGTTCCTGGTGGCATAAAGGTTGGGAACCACTGCTGTAGAAGAATGCACCCAGTCACAGGTCTAGAGCATGGTGCACTGCTTGGAATCCTCTAGAATTTTTTTACTAGTAAAGGACCCTCTAGTAGGATTTCTTCCTCTTTGTAGAGGAGGAAAAATTTCCTCTACCTTCTTACATTGTGTGGCTGAGCTTGCAAAACAAACTGGCAAAAGACAAATTAACGGCAGAAAAGCATACACTTTTTACTTGATGCTAAGCTTTATGTGACATTGGTGGGTTGTGGTGAGGAGGTGCTTCACAAAGAAGAGATCCCCCTCATCCCCCAGAGGTACCTAAACTTGGAGGCTTTTATGCCATTCAAACAATGATACACTTGTAGACAAGTGACACAACAACAAAAAAAGGGGTTTTGGATTTTTTTAGGGGCTGTAAATGGTGGGAAGGTGAATATAAAGGGATGCTGATGGTTGATGAGAGTTATTTGGCAAGGTGTGCTGTCATATTCTTTTTGGTCCTATCTTGCCCCTGGTCATGAAAAGGGGGAAGCAAGGCAGAATTTGTTTGCTTTTAGGGGGCCGAAAAAGGGCAGAGAGCTTCACTGTGTGTCTCCCTTTCCTCAAAATAATCCTTATGCCACAGTGTCGTATTTGGGGTGGCATATTCTGATCTCCTGCACCTTCACAGCACCTCATTTTTCTTTTGCATATTGAATTCCACCCATCCTTTAAGATATTATTGTATATGATGACCAATGTTTACTCTAGTAGTCTTTTAGAAGTTATAGAAAAATATACATAACATAAACTTTAACTTTATCATTTTAACCTATTTATTTACTTATTTTAGAGACTGGATCTGTCTCTGTCACCCAGGGTGGAGTGCAGTGGCACAATCGTGGCTAACTGCAGCCTTGAACTCCTGGCCTCAAGAGATCCTCCTGCGTCAGGAGGTGAATGGTTGCGACTGCAGGTGTGAGCCACCATGCCTGGCTCATTTTAACCTTTTTAAAATGCACCGTTCAGTGGCATTAAGTACATTCCCCTTGTGCAATCAAGACTCCCATTCACCTCCAGAACTTTTTTCTTTTCCCCAAAGTGAAACTCCATACCTATTCAGCAATAAATCCTCATCCCTCCTTTCCCACTTCCCCAGCCCTTGGTAACCACGAATCTACTTTTTGTTTCTATGAACTTGACTATTGTAGGTACCACATGCAAGTGGAATCATACAGTATTTGTCCTTTTGTGTCTGGCTTGTTCCACTTGGGATGATGTCCTCTAGGTTCATCCATGTTGTAGCATGTATCAGCATGTCACTCCCTGTTTAAGGTTGTGTTATATTCCATTGTGACCACATTGTGCATAGACCACATTTTGTTTATTATTTAAGTAATCTTGAATTAATTTGTTTGTTTTGTTTTAAGCTTCCTATGCTGATCTTGTATTCCTCCGACAATTAAAATAATGAAATTACAGAAGGCACTCATTCTGTTTTGCCAATATTTCATGTGTGAAGATATAGGTAACCTTGAAATAGTGTGTAATTTGTGCTTTCTAACTGAATGTTTCTTAATTTCTTTTGCAGAGGCATAATTCTATGTAAGTGAATTTAAGGGAATAACAAAACAAGCCAAAGTCCTTTGTGATGGTTAATTTTAGGTGTCAACTTGACTGAATTAAGAGAAACCTACATGGCTGGTTAAGCATTGTTTCTGGGTGTGTCTCTGAGGGTGTTTCCAGAGGAGATTGGTATAGGAGTTGGCAGACTGAGTGGGGGAAATTCTCCCTCAGTGTAGGTGGCCACTGTCCAATTGGCTGGGAGGCCAATCTGTTTCATCTATCATCTATCGAATTCATCTAATCTATCTTATTAATCTACATATTTCATCTATCTATCTATCTATCATCTATCTATCTATCTATCTAGTCTATTTCATCTGTGTACCTCGTCTCTCATATATTTATCTCTCTCATCTCTTTCATCTATCTCATCTCACTATCTCTTCTATTTAATGTGTCTAATATATCTATCCATCTATGTTCAATCTAATCTATCTGCTTATCTCATCTATCTCTCTAATCTATCTAATCTATTTCATCTATCTACCTTATCTCTCACATATCTATCTCTCTCATCTACTTCATCTATCTATCTCATCTATCTATCTCTAGCTATTTCATCTATTTAATGTATCTAATCTATCTACCTATCATTTATCCATCTACCATCTCTCTCTCTCTCTCTCCCCCTCTCCATCCGTCTATCCTATTGGTTCTGCCTCTCTGGAAAACCCTGACTAATCAACCTTTCCCTTTATACCTTCATCATCCTATAACCCAGTTTCACACATGCTTCTTGTTTGGAAAATAGTTGAGGGCACATGTGCTAATACAGGCAGAGCATGGTTTAGATTAAACCTCTCTCTGCATTTTCAAACTGCTTCCCACATGAAAGGTTCAGTGAGAGCCTTTGGGGGTCTCTGTGTTGTATTTGTCAATAATTTTCCAATAGCTGAGCATACATTGCTTAATGAAGTAAGCTTCAGAAAAATGAAGCAGAAAACTAAATTACAGAATGGCTAGTTAAGTAAGAAAGCAAGCAGATGCAAGCCATGTAGTGATGTTTTCAGGGTGAATGTCCATATTTTTGAGAGAGGAAAACAATCTGGTCAACAAACAAATCAAACCAAAACATCACTGATAGCATTCCAAAATGTGGGAATGATCCCAGCCATATTTTTAAAAGCTCCTCAGATAATTTTGATGTGCTCTAGGTTGAGAACCACTTGTTAGACAAGGAATGTGTTCTGAATTCTAAGTATAGAATCAATGAAAACCATTTAATTAGTCTTCATATTCACCAAGTAATAAATTAATGTTATTTAAAACAAAAGGGGCCAGGCACGGTGGCTCATGTCTATAATCCCAGCTCTCTGGGAGGCCAATGTAGGAGGACTGTTTGAGCCCAGGAGTACAAGACCAGCCTGGGCAACATGGCGGGACCCCATCTCTACAAAAAATACAAAAATTGGCCAAACATAGTGTCATGCACCTGTGGTCCCAGCTAATCAGGGAGCTGACGCAGGGGGATCACTTGAGCCCCGAAAACTGAGGCTGTGGTAAATCATGACGGCCTGGGTAACAGAGTGAGACCCTGTCTCAAAAAATAAATAAATGAAAGAGAAATCTGTAAATCCAAATGAAAGAGAGAATATGTTTGCAAATGTGACCGATTGCTAGATGTTAACAGAAACTTTTTTTTCAGTGGTTTATAGAGGATTGACTTTATAAAGCATTCAGTAAGGTAAGGGGATTGATGGGCATGACAGTTTCCACTTCTTGATCTAAATCAATTAACTGTGGAATATGCTTTATTTTAGTATGCTTACTCCAGAAATGTTCTCAGATTAGTCACAAAAATTATATTTATTTACAAAATGGCAGGCCCCTTCTGACTAATCCATATCTACTCTATGGAATTTGTAACATCTATAGAATTGAATGCATCATGATCAGAGCTAAGTAGTCAATATATTTCTAATGAGCACTCATTTCTCTATTGAAGGTTCTTGGTATGTGGGTGATTTTAGAGAACATCTCAAAGACTGGCAATGCAAAAAGTAGATAAACAGAACAAGAGAAAATTACGTAACTTGTTTATTTCTAGTTCTAATGGAGAGGCACAGAAGCAATGATTTTCTAAAGAAGCAGGTGAATAAAAATTATTATAATTCATTAATTTGGCATTATATTTATCTCGTTAATTATCTGTTTATACAGGAAAAAAGTAATTGCATTTTCTGAGTACTTAAAAAGTTTTTTTTAATACAACGTAAGAATTTGGCGGAAGCTATTTCTAATGTTAGATTCGCTTCTATGAAAAAAAGAATCAAGTGATTTGTTTAAAGTCCCCAATTCCATTGCCAGATAGTCTTGCAACATAGTGGTTTCTATGCAATTAAGAGCTAATTTGTGTAACTGCATATTTATATACTTGCACATAACGAGTTTATGCCTCTATATATGACACATATTTTAAAATATGGGATTATCTTATACTTGAAATTTGTTTATTTCATTAAGAATATAGCACAGATATTTATTTATACAGATTAACACTTTGAAATGTTATTCTTTGTGGGTCCGTCTTGAGACGAAAGAAAAAGTAAACACACAAATCAAAACATTCTCAGAAAAGATACTTGGAAAACTACCTTTGGTTTTTGACAGTTAACTATATTGGACACAAAATAACATGTACATTTTCAGTTGAATAAAGAAGAAAAATAATTCACCTCTTTGGAGAGATGTTTGAATTGCAAAGGAGTGACTTTTCTGACGATCAATTTGCAGTTTCAACAAACAAACTTAGAAAGAAAAATATTGTAAGATCTCACAGAGAAGAGACTGTATTTGGTGCATGATTTTTACTCTTCAGTTCCAGTCCTGCAGCAGATGCTTAATAAGTGAAGATACATTATTTTTATTTTCATTTTTTTTGAGATGAAGTCTCACTCTGTTACCCAGGCTGCAGTGCAGTGGCACAATCTTGGCTCACTGCAACCTCTGCCTTCTGGGTTCAAGCAATTCTCCTGCTTCAGCCTCCCAAGTAGCTGGGACTACAGGCATGTGCCACCACACCTGGCTAATTTTTGTATTTTTAGTAGAGACAGGTTTCTCCATGTTGGCCAGGTTGGTCTCGAACTCCTGACCTTAAGTGATCTGCCTGCCTGACCCTCCCAAAGTGCTGGAATTATAGGTATGACCCACCACGCCTGGCCAATAAGTAAAGATACTTTAATAATAAACATCCATGGAGAGGTGATAGGCTGCAAAACATGGACAGCCCTACTTAAACCACTAAATTCAGGTGTAGGGCAGAAGTCAGAAAAGCTTGCTTCAACAACTCAGCTGTCCCCCCACATTGCGTTTTATAGTGTCAGTGTCATCATAGCAGTTGCCGACATCAACCAGGGCTTCCTGAGTTGCGTCTTGATGGAAGGAGAGTTGACTGGTCAGTTTCCCAGGAGCCCCATGCCATAAATGTCTTTTTGCCACTCATTGGCCCAATTTAGCATGGGTGAACCCATCCTTGCAGTGAGCCATGCATGGCAGAAGAGACGGAATTACCAGAGTTGGTGCATAATGGTATCCTGGGATAGAACACAGTCAGGCAGCCAGGAATAGGGAGCCACTATATATCCTCAGGCTGATGTTCATCTCTCTTGCTTTTAGAAAACTTAACATACTGTAATTTAATCTCATGATGTTTATTCTGTCTCCATTAGCAGTGGGGGCAAGATAAAAAGATTTGGTATAGAGAAGACTGAGATACAAAAGATGTATAGAGATTTTCCTAAAGTAATTGCTAGTTCGTGGTGGGCCCAAAAGAGACCTAGAGTTTAGAGCTCAGATATTTTAACATCTGGTCCAAGGAGTCATTCATTTCACTCCCCACCCCCTGCATTTTATTTTTTAAAGACAGGGTCTCACTTTGTCACCCAGGCTGGAGCACAGCAGTATGATCATAACTTGCTGCAACTTTGACCTCCTGGACTCATGTGAACCTCCCACATCAGCCTCTCTAGTAGCCATGCCTGGCTAACTTTTGTATTTTCAGTAGAGACAGAGTCTTGCCAAGACTGGTCTCGAACTCCTAAGCTCAAGCAATCTGCCTGCCTTGGCCTCTCAAAGTGTTGAGATTACAGGCGCGAGCCACCATGGCCAGCTCCAAGGACTCATTCCTGTTGGATTTTATCCTGATGGCAATAATGACAGCCAAGTTTAGTGCCTGTTTTTACCCCAGCAGTACTTGCAATGAGGGTTCTTGGAGATGGCTGATTAGTTGAACTGACAGTACTCTTAAAGGCAATGGCCATTGGAATCTAAATTCTGTAGGAAGCAGAGTGGACTGAAGACCCCGAAGAAGGCAATTTTATTTACAAGAGTTATGGGGAATTCAAAGTTGTTTTTTTTTTTTGAAAGAAAGAAAAAGAGAGGAAAGAAAGTGAGAGTGAAAGAAAGAAAAAAAAAGAATGTATGAGAGAAAGAAAGAGGAAGAGAAAGAGGGAGAGAGAATGGGATTCTTGTTCTATTGCCCAGGCTAGAATGCAGTCTAGAAATGGGTATTAAAAACCTCTTTTATGCCAACAATTGTGCTTAACAATGGAGACAGGAAGGAATAAGGGATGAAAATAACAAACAAGCAGACAACCAATATTTTATTTAAACCTGTGAAATGCTATGCAATTGCTGAGGAGTGATTTATTTCCAATGATGCGGTCACTTTTAAAACAGGTGTAATATGATACTGAGAAAAATGTATGTTTTGTGGATTTGGGGTGGAGAGT
>CAUYLG010002418.1:0-13220 GCA_963573385.1 Cacajao melanocephalus
AATTACAACCACTAACAAGGGAATGAACTCAAAGGAATGTTTTTTCCCACTTGTATGTGTCAGGCCATGAGCTTAGCACTTTCTGATTTCTTTACATTGTGCCTGGTGCCTGGTTACCAACAGATTCTTAGCAGAGAATTATATTTACTATTAATCTGTGTCTTTTTCCAACTATACCAGAACATTAACATCCATTGGTCTCATTGGCATCAATGGCCAGGTAAAAGATTGTCAAAGGAAAAGGAGGGACATATGTATAAAGAAACAGATCATAGATGATGGACAGATGGATGGAAGAGTAGATAGGCAGTAGGTGATGAGGGACGAATGATGGTGGTTGGATGAATGGGCAATGGAAAATGGATGGATGGATAGATGGATGGAAGATGGAGGATGGATGGATGGAGGACGAAGAATGAGTGGGTGGAGGACGAAGGATGAGTAGGTGGAAGGATGACGGAGGATGGATGGATGGATGAATAGATGATGGGTAGATGAATGATGGATGGATGAATGGTTGGATGGATGGGCAGGCCAAAGTATTCAAAGCAAAGAAACTTTAAACATGCTGTCCAGGTGTCAGTGAGTGATCTTTCTCTCAATTTCTTCAGTTTTTCATTTAATCTAGGACAGTGGCAAGGCACATTAGTTATCTATGAAACAAGAATGGCACAGCCCTCCTGGCGATCGCAGTGGACTCTGTATCTAGTGCTCATCTGCTGAGGTCCAAAGGCTGTAGGAAACCAACAGGAGGAGCTGAAGCAGACTAGATCCCAGTCTGTTAGGGAAGCTGGAGAAAGGGTCAGTGTGGCCGCTGCAGACACCAAGTAAACACAGAGGTTCTGCGAACTTGAAGGATTGGTTTGATTCTGTAATGCTTGAGTTTTGTTTTCCTGCCCACAGTATTATTTAATGGATGTAATTTAATGGGTGCCAAAAGTCTCTAAATCTCCCTTCCCTACTGGAAGGAAATGCCTTAAATTCTCACCATTCCATTCACTTTTTTTTAATTAAAAAGTCTTTTTGCTTTATCAGATTATAAAAATAACATTAAAAAGTAAATAAATAAGACAAAACGAGAGAGCAAAAGAAAAAGAAATGCAAGCTCTCCATTAAATATTCAAACAATATTGAAGAATATTAATGAGCAAGTAAAAATGACCTATAATTCCATCACTCAGTGATATGCAAATATCTAATTAAGCAACAAAAACAATATATTTAAAGATCTACCATGCTCCAGGCACTGGAGTTACAGGGGACAATCTTTGTCCTTTGGGACTTCATAACCTTCTGAAGGAAACAAATGAAGTACTGTGACTGTGATGAATGTGTTGTAACTTGTTTTTGCACTCAACAATGTGTCATAAGCATCTTTGTGTGTGTCTGTGTGTGTGCACATATGTATATATCAGGGATGAAAATATTATTGTTTATCAGCCTTTTTTCTTTTCTCTTCTCTTCTCTTCTCTTCTCTTCTTCTCTTCTTCTCTTTTCTTTTCTTTTCTTTTCTTTTCGAGACAGAGTCTGGCTCTGTTGCCAGGCTGGAGTGCAGTGGCATGATCTTGGCTCACTGCAACCTCCACCTCCAGATTCAAGCCATTCTCCTGCCTCCCCCTCCCAAGTAGCTAGGACTACAGGTGCAAGCCACCACTCTCAGCTAATTTTTGTATTTTTCATAGAGATGGGGTTTCACCATGTTGGCCAGGATGGTCTCGATCCCTTAACCTTGTGAGCCACCTGCCTCGGCCTGCCAGAATGCTGGGATTACAGGCATGAGCCGCCACACCCAGAATCAGCCTTTCACCTATTCTTTCTTCTACAGAAGATTCTGCCTTTGCCTTCCTAATCCCTAGACCTTTGTTAGACCCATCAAGGAACGGAGAAGCCAAGAGTGAGTACATTGACTTGTGATTTGCACAAGGAAGGGCCTGTAGCCACCTGGTATAGAACAGAGTAGATCAAAAAGGAAGTAAGGCTAGGGACGGTGGCTCATGCCTGTAATCCCAACTCTTTGGGAAGCTGAGGCAGGAGGATCGCTTGAGCCCAGGAGTTTGAGCTTGCAGTGAGCTATGATGGTACCACTGCACTCCAGCCTGGACAACAGAGTGAGACCCTCATCGCTACAGATTTTTTTTTAAAAAATTAGGCCTAGTGGCACCTCCTTGTGGTCCAAGCTACTTAGGAGGCTGAGGTGAGAGAATCTTTCGAGCCCAGGAGTTCCATGTTGCAGTGAGCTATGATGGCACCTCCAAAAACTTGCCCAAGAGTAGTCTTTTGCTCATTGTAATAGTAAAAAGCACACCGTGGGGTGGAGATCTGAAATGCTAATGAGACATGTGACATGTGTACTAGCAATGTACAACCACAGGCACGTGCACCATTGAAGACTGCCTAAAACATGACTGCAAGTGACACTGCCTAAGCCCCTTCGAGAATCATCACGTTAGGGTCTCATAAAGAGAGTCCCAGCCCTGCCCGCCACTGGCCCATTCACTCTCTCAGCAGCCACTCTGCCTGTCTTCTAGAGTGTGCTGTCTCTAAATAAACCTTGCTGTTGCTGCTGCTGCCGTCTTCCATCCAGGCCAGCTGCTCCTTCTTGTACTTTATCTTCTTCCAGTAAAATGCTAGTTGACCCATGTGTCTCTTGGATGCATTCTTTCTTCCAAGAAAACAAGAACTGAGAACCCTGTCCCTCTCCTGTAACACGACCACTATGGAAAACAGCATGGAGGCCCCTTGAAAAACTAAAAGTAGAAATACCGTATGATCCAGCAATCCAACTGCTGGATGTATACCCCAAAAAAAGGAACTCAGTGTATCCAAAGGATATCTGCACTTCCGTGTTTCCTGCAGCACTTATTCACAATAGCCAAGATATGGAATCAACCTAAGTGTCCATCAAAGGTGAATGGATAAACAAACTGTGGTATAAGCCAAGCACGGTGACTCACACCTGCAATCCCAGCACTTTGGGAGGCCAAGGCAGGGGAATCACCTGAGGTTAGGCGCTTGAGACAACCCTGACCAACTTGGCAAAACCTCTCTCTACTAAAAATGCAAAAATTAGCTGGGTGTGGTGGCACATTCCTGCAATCCCAGCTACTTGGGAGGCTGAGGCAGGAGAATGGCTTGAACCTGGAAGGCAGAGGTTGCAGTGAGCCAAGATCATGCCATTGCACTCTAGTCTGGGTGACAAGATCAAAACTCCATCTCAAAAAAAAAAAAAAAAAAGAAAGAAAGAAAAGAAAGGAAAAAAACTGTCGACTGGGTACAGCAGCTCACGCCTGTAATCCCAGCACTCTGGGATGCCGAGGCAGGCAGATCCTGAGGTCAAGAAACAGAGACCATCCTAGCCAACATGGTGAAACCTCATCTCTACCAAAAATACAGAAAAAAATAGGCAGGCATGGTGGGGCATGCCTGTAGTCCCAGCTACCCAGGAGGCTGAGGCAAGAGAATCACTTGACCCTGGGAGGCGGAGGTTGCAGTGAGACAAGATGGTGCCACTCCAGCCTGGTGACAGAGTGAGACTCCATCTCAAAAAAAAAGAAAAAGAAAAAGAAAGAAACCGTCATATATATACACAGTGGACTATTATTCAGCCATAAAAAAATAGCAACATTCTGCCATTTGTAGCAACATGGATGGAATTGAAGGACAGGATGTTAAGTGAAATAAACCAGACACAGAAAGGCAAAGACTACATGTTCCCACTTATATGTGGGAGCTAAAATCGTTGATTTCATAAAGGAAGAGAGTAGAATAGTGCTTAGTAGAGGTTGGGGAGGGCTGGAGAAGGGGCATAGGGAGAGACTGTTCAATGTGTACAACGTTACAATTAGAATGGAGGAAAGTGCAGGTGTTCTATAGTTAACAATAATGCATATTTCAAAACAGCTAGAAGAGAGTTTTGAATGTTCTTACCACAAATAAATAATAAATGTGTGAGATGATAGCTATCCTAACTGCCCTGATTTGGCTGTTTTTTTTAAGACAGTTTCACTCTTGTCACCCAGGCTGGAGTGCAATGCCTCCCAGGTTCCAGCGATTCTCCTGCCTCAGCCTGCCGAGTAGCTAGCATTACAGGCATGTGTCACCATGCCAGCTCATTTTTGTGTTTTTAGTAGAAATGGGGTTTCTCCATGTTGGCAGGCTGGTCTTGAACTCCTGACCTCAGGTGATTCCCCCACCTCAGCCTCCCAAAGTGCTGGGATTACAGATGTGAGCCACCACGCCAGGCCAATTTGGCTGTTACATAATGTATGCGTGCATCAAAACATTCCTCTCTACACCAGAAAGATGAGCCATTATTATGTGTCCGTTAACAACAAATAACAAGAATTTGGATTTAACCAAGTGTTGGAAAGGATGTAGATAAATAGGATCATTTACATACTCCTAGGAAAGGGCTGTAAAATAATGCAATGGCTTGGAAAACTATTTGCCATCGTCTTAATAACTTGTACATTCACTCAACTTCAACTGAAAAATCCAAGAGAGATTCTTGTGCAGGTCCTGGAGATGTTTATAACAATGTGCATAGCACCACTGCCTGTGATAGGAAAACCATGCAAGGAACTCAGGTGCTCAACCAGATGGGCAGAGCACTGGTGCCTAAGACATAAGACACTCACGCAATGGGGAGGCCACTCACTCACTCAGCAGGGAAAATCAGGTAAGGACAGCACATGTCAGGACGTGGTGAGTCTCAGAAACAATGTTAAATCAAAAAAGCAGTTTTCCAAAGACAATAGATAACATTCTTTCTTTTTGTAGATTCAAACTCAAGGGAAATGGAACATGACATTGTCTATGCATCAATATACATGTGCGTGATAAAACTTCTTAAATAGATCACGAAAATTGCAAAGCCACACCATCCCATTGAGGGGAAGGCCGAAGATGAGGCAGATGGCTTATCACTGTGAGAAATGTTCTAGTTTGGAGGTGAAGGAGTTTCATAAGTGTTTATGTTATTATTAATCAGTTAATGAATGAATTGGACCTTGGAGTCAAGGCCAGTGGTCTGAGGAAAAGAGCCATGGTCCTGAGGGAACCATTCGCACTGTACAGGGCACAGGTAGAGCCAATGTGATAAGTAATAGATCTGAATCACAAACCACTTCACAATTTTCCCCAGCAACACTCGTTTTGATTCACCCTTAAAGGCAGAAGACCCTTCCCAAAGCTCACACAGGCATGTCTTCTAGTGAGAACCACAAAAGCCAGGCCAAGTTTAGGTACCGTAGACATCGCCCTCTAGTGAAATAGATGAGGAACATCCAGGTAGAAAGAAGCTGAAGAAAGCCCCCCAAGTGGTGTACCAAGTATTTTAAAACGAGCACACATTAAACAGCAAACAATAAATTAGACATAATATGAAAACCACAAGTCATATGGATAGATCTTAGAAATAAGACCAGAGCCTAGGCAATCAACAAAAAGGGAGAGAAAAAGGGAGAAGGAAGGAAAAAAAGAATTTAAGAAGAAAGATAAGAGGCTGGGTGTAGTGGCCCACGTCTGTAATCTCAGCACTTTAGGAGGTCCAGGCAGGAAGGTTAGCTGACGTCAGGAGTTTGAGACCAGCCTGGCCAACATGATGAAACCCTGTCTCTATTAAAAATACAAAAATTAGCTGGGCATGGTGGTCAGCACCTGTAATCCAAGCTACTTGGTAGGCTGAGGTGTGAGAATAGCTTGAACCCCAGACGCAGAGGTTATAGTGAGCTGAGATTTTACCACTGCACTCCAGCCTGGGTGACAGAATGAGACTTTATCTCAATAAATAAATAAAATAAGAAGGAAGATAATAAAGTTCAAAAACCTGTAAAAATCCGGAAAAGGAAGGAGATGTTCTCTTTGGAATGAAGGTATTAGAGGTAGTTAAGAAACAAACTTTTTTTTTTTTTTTTGAGGCAGAGTCTCACTCTGTTGCCAGGCTGGAGTGCAGTGGCGCAATCTCAGCTTACTGCAAACTGCCTCCCGGGTTCAAGTGATTCTCCTGCCTCAGCCTCCTGAGTAGCTGGAATTACAGGTGCACACCACCATGCCCAGCTCATTTTTGTATTTTTAGTAGAGAATGGGGTTTCACCATGTTGACCAGGATGGTCTCAATCTTCTGACGTTGTGATCTGCCCGCACTGGCCTCCCAAAGTGCTGGGATTACAGGCATGAGCCACCGCACCTGGCCAAGAAACAAACTTTTCAACGAGCCCTTAAGTCTGGTAACAAACTTAACAGGGAGCAGGAGCTAGGGTGAAGGTATGAAGGCCCGTCTTAGGATTAAGGTTTTCGGGACTTCTTTTAAAATCTTTAATTTTTTTTTTTGAGATGGAGTTTGGCCCTGTCACCGAGGCTGTGGCACAAACTTGGCTCACCACAACCTCCGTCTCCCAGGTTCAAGCGATTCTCCTGCCTCAGCCTCCTGAATAGCTGGGATTACAGGCATGCACCACCACACTGGCTAATTTTTATATGAGAGATGGGGTTTTACCATGTTGGCCAGGCCAGTCTTGAACTCCTGACCTCAGGTGATTCACCCACCTTGGCTTCCCAAAGTGCTGGAATTATAGGTGTGAGCCACCGTGCCCAGCCTAAATTTTTTTTTTTTTTTTTTTTTTTTTACTGCTCCTTGTAGAGCAAGGCTAACCCATAGGCAGTGTAAAACAGAGTAGCAGGTTTTATAGAAGGTTTTCTCCTCAAACTGAAATATTCAATGGTTAAATATGAGTGGGTAGCCAGGCATGGTGGTTCATGCCTGTAATCCTAGCACTTCAGGAGGCCAAGGCAGGAAGAATGACTGAGCACAGTTCAAGACCAGCCTGAGCAAAAAGTTTTAAAAAATTAGCCAAGCACGATCCTGCGAGCTGAGTGTCTGGGGTCTTAGCTACTCAGGAGGCAGAGGTACAAGATGGAAGGATCACTTGCACCCAGGGAGATTGAGTCTGCAGTGAGCCATGACTGTACCACTGTACTCCAGTCTGGACAACAGAGAAAGGCCCCGTCTGAAAGGGGGAAAAAAAGGCCAGGTGCAATGGTGCAGTAGTGGCTTACGCCTGTAATCCCAGGACTTTGGGAGGTTGAGGCAGGCAGATTACCGGAGGTGAGGAGCTTGAGACCAGCCTGAGACAGGCAGATTACCTAAGGTGAGGAGCTTGAGACCAGCCTGGTGAAACCCTATCTCTACTAAAAATATAAAAATTACCCGGGCATGGTGGTGCACGCCTGTAGTCCCAGCTACCTGGGAGGCTGAGGCAGGAGAATCCCTTGAACCCAGGAGGCGCAGGTTGCAGTGAGCCAAGATCACGCCACTGTCCTCCAGTCTGGGCGACAGAGTGAGACTCCATGTCTTAAAAAATAAAACAGAGTGGGTGACATCAAAGACCTTTATTTTATTTATTTATTTAGAGAGTTTCACTCCTGTTGCCCAGGCTGGAGTCGCAACGGCATGATCTCGGCTCACCACAACTTCTGCCTCCCAGGTTCAAGCAATTCTCCTGCCTCAGTTTCTCGAGTAGCTGGGATTACAGGCAAGCGCCACAATGCCCAACTAATTTTCTATTTTTAGTAGAGATGGGGTTTCACCATGTTGGTCTAGCTGGTCTCGAACTCCTGACCTCAGGTGATCCACCTACCTCAGCCTCCCAAAGCCCTGGGATTACAGGCGTCAGCCACTGTGCCCAGCCACCAAAGCCCTTTAGAGCAACCAACAAATTTGGTTTTCTCCCTTAAGAACTATTTAAAGGAGTATCTTATTTACTATCAATTAACATTTTGGTTCCTTGAACAGCATGGCATAGCCATTAGAGGGAAAAAGAAAAGATTTGAATGCAGAATGAGTAAGCAGGAATCACTGCTTCTGGCTATGCCTAGACTATACAGTCTGGAAGACACTAAATTTCCTCACTCACTCAACAGTTGTTGGAAAGATAAAACTAGATTACACAAAGCTTCCAGGGCAGTGCCTTGCACACGTGGTGGGCAATCATCAAAATATGTTTCTTCCTCCCCAACCCCTCCTCACCCAGAGTAGACATTTAACAAAGAATTTGTGAACAAATGGGCCAGATGTAGTGGATCACGCCTGCAATCCTAGCACTTTGGCAGGCCAAGGTGTGAGGAACTCCACCTGAGACCAGAAGTTCAAGACCAACCTGGGCAACAAGCAGGTTGTGTATTTTCTATTTTTTTTTTTTTTTTTTTGAGATAGAGTCTTGCTCTGTTGACCAGGCTAGAGTGCCGTGGCACCATCATAGCTCACTGTAACCTCAAACTCTTGGGCTCAAATGATCCTTCCACCTCAACCTCCAGAGTAGCTGGGACTAATTGGTTCTAACAGGAATAAGAAAATAACCTCAGAGAGGCCAGGCATGGTGGCTCATGCCTGTAATCCCATTATCTTAAGTGAATTAACTCACAAACAGAAAACCAAATACTGCATGTTCTTACCTACAGGCGGGAACCAGACAGTGGATACACATAGACATGAAGATGGAAATAACAGACACTTGGGACTCCAAAAAGGGAGATGGGAAAGAGAATGAGAGTTGAAATATGCGATGTTCAGACACAGATACAATGGTCTGCATCTGTATCTGTTCTATCAATGTTCATTATGTGAGTACTGGATACAATAGAAGCCTAATCCCCACCAGAACACAATATACCCATGTAACAAACATACCCATGATCACCTGAATCTAAAATAAATTAAAAATTTTTTTAAAAAGAAGATAATTACTTTCCCTCATCTCTTGATATTATGAAGAGAGATTTCTTACAGTTTCTTAGGCAGTAAACACAAAAATCTGAGAAGAGTGACGTAATTCTTACCCTTCTGTCAGTCTTCCTTAAGTGACTTGACCTGCAAAAGCAGAGCGATGGAAAAGAAGGCAACAGAGAGTAAGGATACTGTGAGCAGTAACTCTCTACCTCCTTAACCCGCACAAGAGGCGAATATGTCACTCTGGACATTCTGTAACTTACAGCACAAGAATGGGAGAAAACTCCTTTAGAAACAAAGAAACTGCACATGCAGTAAAGGAAATAAACAAATGCTACAGAATCTTTCAGTTGTCAGGTCAGTTTTAAAACCAGAAGAAGGCTGGGAGCACTGGCTCACGCCTTGGGAAGCCAAGGCAGGCAGACCATGAGGTCAAGAGTTCAAGACAAGCCTGACCAACGTGGTGGAACACCGTCTATACTAAAAATACAAAAATTATCTGGGCATGGGCACATGCCTGTAATCCCAGCTACTCAGGAGGTTGAGGCAGGAGAATAACTTGAACCCAGGGGGTGAAGGTTGCAGTGAGACAAGACCATGCCACTGCATTCTAGCCTGGCTGACAGAGCAAGACTCCATCTAAAATAAAAATAAAAATAAAAATAAACCAGAAGGAATGAACCACTGGCCAGGCACAATGGCTCATGCCTGTAATCCCAACATGTTGGGAGGTCGAGGTGAGTGGATTACCTGAGATCAGGAGTTCGAGACCACCCTGGCCAACATGGTGAAACGCTGTCTCTATTTAAAATACAAAAATTAGCTAGGTGTGGTGGCCTACACCTGCACAGCTACTCAACAGGCTAAGGTAGGAGAATCACTTAAACCTGGGAGGCAAAGATTGCAGTGAGCCGAGATCGCACCACTGTACTCCAGCCTGGGTGACAGTGAGACTCTGTCTTAAAAACCAAAAACAACAACAAGAAAAAAACGGCTGGGTGTGGTACCTATAGTCTCAGCACTTTGGGAGGCCTAGGAGAGTGAATCACTTGAGGTCAGGAGTGGTGAACCAGACTGGACAATATGGTGAAACCCCATCTCTACTAAAAATACATAATTAGATGGGCACAGGAGCTCACACCTGTAATCCCAGCGACTCGGGAGACTGAAGCAGGAGAATCACTTGAGCCTGGGAGGCAGAGGTTGCAGTGAGCTGAGATGACGCCACTGCACTCCAGCCTAGGTGGAAAAAAAAGGAAGGAATGGACCACCTTAAAAAAATGATTGGTTGATCAAATCCTAGAAGGCATGAACATTTTTTTTTAAACACAGGGTTTCACTATGTTCCCCAGGCTGGTCTTAAACTCCTGGGCTCAAATGACCTACCCACCTCAGCCTCCCAAAGTGCTGGAATTACAGGCTTGAGCCCCCACGGCATGAGCGTTTTGAAAGGCAAAGAGAGCTATCTGCCCTTCAACCCCCTGGGGCATAATTTGGAAACAGTAACTTGCCCAGTTCCTTGGATCCTATGAGACACTCACCTGTATTCATCGTTGGGGTGGGCAATCTCTACAATGTCTCCAAGCTTGATGTGGGGAAACACTTTGGGGTTCACAACTAGCTCATCATCTGAAAGACAATTCAACTTCAAGTAGAAAAACACTCATTAGATACACTGTGTATGTTCTCACACTGGGTCCTCACAGCCCCATCCACACAGTAGGTTCTGTTTTGAAATGAAGCTTAGAATGACTAACGGATTCACACAGGAACACCAAGCTACAGAGTAGCTGAGTGGGATGGTGCTAAGGTATCTTTGTCTCCATACCCCGTGCTCTTTCTACTACCCCACTGCTTCCAGGTACAGATCAGCCCTCAGTCCCTGGGAATTAGCTTCTGGACAGCCTTTTATCCCCTCAAATATTGTGTATCTGGCATATAGTAGGAACAAAACAGGCTGGTTCCCACAGATACAGCACAATTCCATACAGTTATTCAATGTTCAAAGAATTTCCCAGTGTCTTAATGTGACCCTCACAATAAACATTTGGATCTAACAAGAGTAAGAAAATAACCACGGAGAGGCCAGCCACAGTGGCTCGCACCTGTAATCCCAGCACAGGAGGCCGAGATGGACGGATCACTTGAGGTCAGGAGTTCAAGACCAGCCTGGCCAACATGGTGAAGCTTCTTGAGTAGCTGGGACTGCAGGCACACATCACTGTACCTAGCAATCCCTAATTTTATTTGCTATAATGTTTCCACTGACAGTTTCATGCCAAATCCTCCTTGGAGTTTCCCCTAATTTACATAGTCTGAATTAAGCTCCCTGAGAATACATCTTCTTCTGCTTGGTTTTATCATTCTCTTTTTGCCTATCTTACCACACTGAAAACTCTTTAGGTACAAAGAGCCTTGAGGTATCCATACTCATTATGTCTGGCACAGGTAGACAACGAATAAATGTCTGTTGGTTTTGTTTACTTTTATTTTAAGACAGGGTCTTGCTCTATCACCCAGGCTGGAGTGCAGTGGTGCAATCTCAGCTCACTGCAACCTGTCTCCCAGGTTCGAGCAATTCTCCTGCCTCAGCCTCCCGAGTAGCTGAGACTACAGGTGTGTGCCACCACACCCAGCTAATCTTTTTGTATTTTTGGTAGAGATAGGGTTTCACCATCTTGGCCATTATGGTCTCGATTTCCTGACCTTGTGATCCACTCGCCTTGGCCTCCCGAAGTGCTGGATTACAGGTGTGAGCTCCCATGCCCAGCCTTTTCTCTTCTTTAGAAGAACATCGGTCATACTGAATTAGGGCCCCCTCCTTCATGGCCTTGCAGATTATTAGTAGGAGCTGCTCATTACTTAAGCAAATTTCTGCAGATGGCTTGAATTAAACATAAACCTGGCCCTGCACAGTGGCTCATGCCTGTAATGTTAGCACTTTGGGAGGCCAAGGCAGGCAGATCACTTGAGGTCAGGAGTTTGAGACCAGCCTGGGCAACACTGTGAAACCCTGTCTCTACAAAAATACAAGAATTAGCCCGGCGTGATGGCAGACACCTGTAATCCCAACTACTCTGGAAGCTGAGGCAGGAGAATCACCTCAACCTGGAAGGTGGAGATTGCAGTGAGCCGTGATCATGCCAGCAGGTGCCTTGGCGCGTGCCTTGCCACGCCAACCCGTTAAGATTCCACGCGCTTTGTGCTCGCCTCTCCCTCCAGTACCTAGTGCGCGCGCCGCTCCCTACCCCGACCCCAATCCCGCAGTTGCCAGCAGGTGCCTTGTGCGCTTACCTTGCCGTGCCAATCTGTCAAGGTCCCAGGTCCTTAGTGCGCGCTCGTCTCCCTACAGTATCTATTGCGCGCGCAGCCCCTTCCTCTACATTCCATTGCCAGCAGGTGCCTTGTGCGCAAACCTTGCTGGCCAAACCGTTAAGGTCTGGCGTCCTTTGTGCGCGCGCCTCTCCTTCCGGTACGATCAGGAGTCCCCTCTACCCCCGCGCGCTCCCCTGCCGCCACTGCCCGCAGGTGCCTCGCGCGCATATGCCCCACGAACTCCACATTGCCAGTGGGTGCCTGGCGCGCATACCTTGTTGCGGGAATCCCTTAAGGTCGCCCTTCCGGCGCGGATCTGTCACGTGCGCCCGTCTTGGCATGCGCCCCCACTGGCTCAGGTTTGAATGATGCGTTTCCTGGCAACAGGAGAATGCTCCCTTAGCCTTCGGCCGAGTTGGCAGCAGACAAGAGGACGCTCAGAGCCCAGCTCTAGAGAGTTCAAGCAACCGAAAATACCTCACTGCTCCCAGGAGCGGTTACCTGGGCACTCTGTGCCCCTTATCCCTGTCCCGGTCCCGACCCGGGGCCGAGGACCCGCCAGTAGGACTCAGTTACCTTGAGCCTGCTGCCGGCATCCCTCAGTTCACTTTGCTTGTGGGATCTCTCCGTTGCTCCTGCCCCTGGACGGAGTGGCAAGCCATCCTGCAAGTACCCAGACACTTGGAATCAGCCTTGTGTGGAAACAACTCCAAGGTTTTCTGTATCCTGCAAGCCCTGTGTTCCGTCCCGGCGATCCTGCCTTCAATTTGAGGCACAGGTACCGCAGCAAGCCGGTGCTGTGTGCTCGCAATAGCAGAATGGCCAGAAGCTCAGCGAGTGCACTGAGCACAAGGACTCTCAGGGAGGCCCTGGAGCAGGTAATCCCCAGTTTGGGGCCCACAACACTCAGCTGTGCCCCACACTCCTATCCAGAGATCATGTCGAGGGCCCTCAAAGAGAGGGGGGCAGGGATGCCTGAGCAGGACAAGGACCCCAGAGTCCAAGAGAATGCTGATGATCAGAAAGGGGGCCTGGAGGGAACCAGGGATGCACGGTCTGCATTTAGGCCCCTGCGGGACAATGGAGGCCTCTCTCCCTTCGTGCCCAGGCCCGGGCCCCTGCAGAGAGACCTCCATACCCAGAGGTCAGAAATCCCATCTGATGAGAAATCCCAGCCCTC
>CAUYLG010002419.1:0-58258 GCA_963573385.1 Cacajao melanocephalus
CATTGACGATAGACTGGACAAGGAAAATGTGGCACATATACACCATGGAATACTATGCAGTCATAAAAAATGATGAGTTTGTGTCCTTTGTAGGGACATGGATGAATCTGGAAACCATAATTCTCAGCAAACTGACACAAGAACAGAAAATCAAACACTGCATGTTCTCATTCATAGGCGAGTGATGAACAGTGAGAACACATGGACACAGGGAGGGGAGCATCACACACTGGAGTCTGTTGGAGGGGCCAGGGAGGGACAGCTGTGGGGTGGGGAGGTCAGGGAGGGATAACATGGGGAGAAATTCCAGATGTAGGTGATGGGAGAATGGAGACAGCAAACCACATTGCCACGTGTGTACCTATGCAACAATCCTGTATGATCTGCACATGTATCCAAGAACCTAAAGTACAATAAAAAAATTATTATTTTCTTAGTTTGCTAAGAACCTGCAGCATTAATGAATGGTGACATTTAGTACTTGTTTTAATATGCAGCCATTGAAATAATCAAAGATTTATTTTCTCTAATCTGTTAATGTGTTCTAATACTTTCATGTATTTTCTTAAATCAATTTCATATAAGGTAATTACTGATATATGTTGTATTTAAATGTATTATTTTGCTATTTTTAAATTTTTTGTTTTTAGCATTTGACTCAAGCTTTTCTCTTAGTTTATTATTCACAATTCTTTTTATTTTATAGTAATTGCCATAGGGATTATAGTACATACTTTTCATCTGTTGCAATATGTTTTGAATTAAGATTAGACCATTTTCCATATATAGGAGGTCCTCAAATAATGTCATGTTGTTCAACATAGTTTTGTTATGATGTTGATGAGAAAAAAGAAAATCACCTTTCTCCAGGGGCCACCATCTGTTGGAGTTAAAGTTCTCCCCATGTCTGCATGAGTGTCGTCCAGGTAATACAGTCTCCTCCTACATCCCATAGATGTGCACTTGTAGGTGAACTGGTGTGTCTTTACTGACCCAGTAGGAGTGACTGTGGGTGTGCATGGGAGTTGTGCTCTGCTGTGGAACGGTGTCCTGTCCAGCCTTGGTGGCCTTGCATCCTGAGCTACCTGAGTAGATTCCAGCCACCTGCAACCCTAAAATGGAATTTACTGGGAAAATAATGAACCTGCTTGTTTTTTTATTAATCTTTCTTAGATGTATGCATAACTTACATTTATTTTAGTGTTTAGTATTAGAAGTGTTTTTTTTCTTTATTTAGAAGTTTGGTAATGTTTTTGTGACCAGTAATATACTGCAGAAACTTAATTCTTGTTTTTATTCATTAACCTACAGTAAAATTGGTTTCATTTAACATTGTTTTGCTTAAAACTGCAGTTTCCAGAAATCTATCAATGGAGTTGAATGAAGACTTACAATGTATAAGAATCTTACTACAGTATATTCTGTTTACCTCAAAAATATTTATTTTTACTTTAAAAAGTCAATTACCTAATGAAATCAAAAATAAATAAAATTTAATATTTTGTATTTATCCACAAATGTATTATTTCTGAAACTATGCAGATATTTAGCATTATTTGAAGTAAACTTCTGCTGATGATTTATGTTTTCACCTAATGTTTATCTGAAAATCTTTACATAGTCTTCATTTCTGAAGGATTAAATAATATTTTCATATATGTCAACAAGTTTTTGTTTTAAAGAACTTTAAATTTGATTTGTCATTGTTTTCTGGCTTTCATTATTTTCTATGGCAAATCAGCATGTATCCATTTTATTGCTCTTCTGTATGTAATGTGTCATTTTCTATATTGCTATTCTTAAGGTTTTTTTTTTGTCATTGATTTTGACACATTTTAAAATTGTAAAAGGGTAAATTTAATGTAAAGATATAAAACTCCAAATGTGTCTACACCAAATAACAGAATTGCAAAATGCATGAAAGCAAAACTGACAGAGCTGAATTTAAAAATAAACTCAGTTATAGTTGGAGATTCAATTCTCCTTGTTCAGTTATCGATGGTGCAAGCAGAGAGAAAATCCACAAATGGGGGGCAGGGCCAAGATGGCTGACTAGAAGCAGCTTGTGTGTGTGGCTCTCACAGAGAGGGTGAGTAAATACTAGCTCAACTGGACCATCCAGGTGGACATAATGGGATTCAACAAGGAAACAACTCATCCCATGGAGAACAGAGAGGAGTGAGACAGGACTGTCCACCTGGGAATGGCATGGAGCTAGGGGAGGACCCCCAAACTGTGGGGAGTCAGTGAGTGAGTGAGAGTCCCTGGGGACCCACACTTTTGCCAGGGACCTTTGCAACTGTGGGCTCCGGAGCTCCCCTGTGATCCCATCTCATCCGGGCCTCCAGACTGATAGGGAAGCTGTGGAGTATGACCAGAGCCACTGCTCAGGTACACATGGAGTCATGGAGGAGCCTTGGATCGCCGGGTGTCCCAGCATCACTGGCTGAAGCTCTGGGAATCGGGGAGGCCAGGCTCCCTTGCATGCCTCCAGGAAAGGTGCCAAATCCACAGGGCTGAAGAGCAATGGACCACAGGCCTCACCTCCGTGCACCTCACAGGATAAGGCCACTGGTCTGTGACCCTAGTGTAGCCCAGCCCTGCCTGGGCTCTCCGCTGGCAGCAGCTCTGCACTTCCCTGGGAAGGAACTCCCAGAGGGAGAGGCAGTCCACTGTTTTTGCTGCTCCGCAGCCCTCTCTGCTGTTGCCCTTAGCCTCTGGAGGATGTACGGTGATTAGGGACAGGTACTGACCCTCAGCACAGCACAGCTCTTCCTCAGAAAAGCAACCAAGCTCTTTCTCCTGTGGGTCCCCATCCCTACTTCTCACTGGGCAGGGCGTCCTGGCCTGGGGGCTGCAGCACGATAACCCTGCCCCACCTGAACTTCAGTGGGAGGCGGCTGTGCCTTTCTTTGAGGAGGAAATCCCAGAGACAACCCACCATTCCTCCACCATTGTAGCTGCAGGGGTGACACCCTTATCCCTCAGGCTTGGGAAGGAACAGAGGGCCTGGCTGCAACACTAGGACCTCCAGCAGCCACCATAGGGAGAGGAGTCCAGTCCCACTTCCCTGCGACACCCCCCACCCTGGATCCTTCACCAGGCAGAACCCCTGGCTCCAGACTGAAGAACATCTGCCCCACCCCCAGCTAAACACACCTACTGGGAGTAGCTCTGTGTCTCTCTGGGCAGGGACTACCAGAGGCAACAAACAGCCCCTCTGCCACAGCCATGGCAGCTGTTCTGCCCTGCTGCCCTCTGCCTGGGGAAGGAAGAGCTGGGAGAAAGAACCTACCTGAGCTGGGGGCTCCACTCAGCAGTACAGCTCCCCACTCCCCACTGTTAACGTGCCTATTAGCATCAGTTCCGCATCTCTGAGGCAGCCAAAAGCCTGCTGCCATTGTCACTGTAGTGGCGCTGCCATTGTCACCGCAGTGGCACTGCATTTGCACTGGGGAAGGAGAGAAGACCCAGAGTATCTTAACCACACTTCTAGCAAGTCCTAACGTGAAGAAGCCAGTCTGTCTCCACCATGACCACCTCCTGCCTCCTGCTTGTCACACGGTGCAGCCACCCTACCCTGGGCTCATGGCACTGATTGATAATAGCTCTTTATCTCTCTGGGGTAGAGCCCCAGGAGACAAGCGAAGGGCTGTCTGCCACAGCCACTGGCAAGGACTGTTCCCATGCTGCCTTCAAGAGGGTGAGGGAACATAAAGCCTGAGCTCTCCCCAGAGCTGCAGTGGGCAGTCTGAGAGTGTCCAGCTGAGATCTGCAGCCAGAACTCAAGTGTGACAGGAGCCCACACTTTCAGAGCACTGAGAGGAGCATGACTGCAATCCTGAGCAAGTACAATGGAGCCATGTGGCTGAGCAAGAGCCTACCTACTGGCCTTTACACTTAAGTACCATCTACCAGATCACAGCCCAAAACTTAAACATTGAAAATGCTTTGCTAATATACCCCACTGTAAAACCAAGGACAAGAATTTAGCTACAAATAAAGACCCTTCACAAAGTGTCAGCCCTGTGAAAACATCCGGAAAAGAAAGTCTACTGACTGTACTCAGTCTACATTGCAGTTAAATAAAACACCAGCTCGCACAGATGAGAAGGAACCAGCACAAGAACTCTGGAAACTCAAAAACCCAGAGTGTTTTCTTTCCTCCAGACAACTGTATTAGTTGTCCAACAAGGGTTTCTAACCAGGTTGAAAGGGCTGAAATGGCAGAAAGGGAATTCAGAGTATGGATAAGAGTGAAGAACATAAGATTCAGAAGAAAATTGAAACCCAATCCAATAAATCTAAGGGCTACAGTAAAATACTATAGGAGCTGATAGATAAAATTGCCCGTATAAGAAAGAATCAAACTGATCTGAAAGAACTAAAAAACATACCACAGAATTTGTTGTTAATACTTGCTTTCCAAGCTGAGGAAAGAATCCCAGAGCTTGAAGACTGTTTTTTCTAAGTCAGAAAAAAATAAAAATAAAAAGAACAAATGAAACCTTTGTGAAATATGGGATCATGTAAAGAGACCAAATCTGTGACTCATTGCCATTGCTGAAAGAAATGGTGGGAATGCAGGCAACTTAGAAAACTTATTTCAGAATATCGTCATGAAAAAAATTTCCTTAACCTCACTAAAGAGACCCATTTTCAAATTTGGGAAATGCAGAAAACCCCTGAGAGATACTACCAAAGAAGACCATCCCCAAGACGTTTAATAGCAAGATTTTTCCAGCGTCAAAATGAAAGGAAAAAAAAATGTTGAAGTATTCTGGAGAAAAGGGACAGGACCACACCTACAAAGGGAACCCCATCAAGCTAACAGCAAACCGTTCAGCAGAAAACCTACAAGTCAGAAGAGAATGGGGACCTATAGTCAGTATTCTCAAACAAAAAACTTCCAGTGAAAAATTTAATCTCTAGCCAAACTAAGCTTCATATATGGAAGAGAAATAGGATCCTTTTCAGACAAGCAAATGCTAAGGGAATTTGTAATCATTGAACCTTCCTTACAAGAGGTCCCGACTGGAGCACTATAAATGGAAAGGAAAGACCATTACCAGCCACTACAAAAACATACTTAAGTACACAACCTATAGACACTATAAAACAACCAAGCAAATGAGTCTGCATAATAACCAGGTAACAACATGATGACAGCACGTATCAATATTAACCTTGAATATAAACAGGCTGATGCCACAATTAAAAGTCACAGAGTGGCAGACTACATCAAGAAATAAGACCCAATGGCATGCTGTCTGCAAAAACCATCTCACACGCAGTGACATCCATAGGCTTAAAATAAAGGGATGGTACCAAGCCAATGGAAAACAAATCAAGAGTTGTGATTTCAAATTCCGACAAAACAGACTTTAAATCAAGCAAGATCAAAAATGACGAAGAAGGGCATTACATAATGGTAAAGTGTCCATTTCAACAAGAATTCTCAATATATATGCACTCAGCATAAGACAACCCAAATTCATAAAACAAATTCTTAGAGACCTGCATAAAGACTTAGATTTCTACACAGTAATAATGGGAGTCTTCAAGAACCCACTAATAGTATTAGGCAGACTGTTGAGGCAGAAAATTAACAAAGATATTCATGATCTGAATAAACACTTGACCAAATGGGCCTAATAGAGATCTATAGAACTCTCCACTCCCAGACAACAGAATACACATTCTGCAAAATCACCACATGGCGTGTACTCTAAAATTGACCACACAATTGGACATAAAATATCCTCTGCAGATTAAAAATAACTGAAATCATACCAACCTCACTCTTGGACCACAGTGCAATAAAATAGAAGTCAATACTTTAAAAATACTCAAAACTGTAAATGACATGGAAATTGAACTACCTGTTCCTGAGTGACTTTTGGGAAAATAATGAAAATAAGGCAGAAATCAAGAAATTCTTTGAAACTAGTGAGGGCAAAGACAGAACATACCAGAATCTCTGAGACAAAAACCAAGGGATTGTTAAGAGGGAAGTTATAGCACTAAACACCCACTTCAGAAAGTTAGAAATGTCTCAAATTAACAACCTAACAACACAAGTGGAAGAATGAGAGAAACAAGAGTACACTAACTCCAAAGCTAGCAGAATACAAGAAATAACCAAAATCAGAGCTGAACTGAAGGGCATTGAGAAACAAAAAACCATACAGAGATCAATGATTCCAGGAGTTGCTTTTTGGAAACATTAATAAAATAAATAGACCACTAGCTAATTCAAAACACCAGCTCACACAGATGAGAAGGTGAGAGAAGATCCAAATAAACCCAACTAGAAGTGACCAAGGGAACATTATCACTGACCCCACAGATATACAAAAGACCCTCAGAGACCACCACAAACACCTCTACGCACACAAACTATAAAACTAGAAAAAATGTATAAATTTCTGGGCGAAAAGAGCCTGCCAAGACTGAATCAGGAAGAAACTGAATTCCTGAACAGATCAATAATTAGTTCCAAAATTGAATCGGTAATAAAAAGCTTACCAGCCAAAAGAAGCCCAGGACCAGATGGAATCCCAGTCCAATTCACTGAGATGTATGATGAAAAGCTGCTACCATTCCTACTGAAACTCTTTCAGAAAATTGAAGAGGATGAATTCTTCCTTAACTCATTTTTTGAGGCCAGCATCATCCTGATACCAAAACCTGGCAGAGACTCAATACAAAAAGAAAACTTTAGGGCAAATATTCTTGATGAACATAGATGTAGAAATTCTCAACATGATACTAGCAAACCAAATCCAGAATCACATCAAAAACCTAATCTACCATGATCAAGTAGGCTTTATCCTTGGGATGCAAGTTTGGTTCAACATATACAAATCAATAAATATGATTCATCACATAGACAGAACTAAAAAAATAAAACACATGTGCATCTGAATAGATGCAGAAAAGCCTTTTAAAATTCAACATATCTTTCTGTTAAAAATCCTCAATTAATTAGGCACTGAAGGGATTCTTTTTTCCTGAACATACAGTTGCAAAATTATTTTATATTTTCATAAGTATATGTGGAAACTTAATATATTTATCAATGTTCATGACTTTTATGATGTAATACTATAATGTTATAATGTTGTAATTTAGTAATTAATTCAATGAAAAACCAACATATTATACAATCTTAAATAAACAATGTACATATTAGTGTGAAGTTTATAGAGTATTCTTATGACTATAACTTTATTTAATAATGCTAAATCCTTTGAAGGTAATATCCTTACTCCAACTTAAAAAATGTTACAGATAAGGATACTGATGGTAAGCAGTATTATTTGTCCAAAAATCAATCAGCTATTACATGATAGCTTCAGAACTAATTTTCTTCTCCTTCCATTACAGAATTATGCATTTTTATTGATTAATGAGAAAAATTTCTAAAACTATAGATGTACTTCTTTCAAGTCAGCAAGAATATTATTGACTGCATTATTCTTAGAGTTCAAAATTTATTAAAACAAAATATTTAAATCTTAACTTGTTAAAAAACTATTATGCTAAATGTAAATTTATATATCTGATTTAAAAGTAGTGAATAGCAAATATGTAATATTAGCATGTAATGATAATATATAATGAATAGGTATCTTTTCAAAATATATATCTGAGGTATGAAATACTAATATTGGAAAAGAAAAATCACTTCTATTGAAAAATTCACTTTCTATAAAAAGATATGCTGTATTTATTTTTAGCCTTATAATATATTTACATTTAAACTATATCCAATTAAATATCTTACATTAATTAAGACAATAAAGTCTTTACTTATAGATGTTAAATTATCTACATTTTCTTAGGTAAAAATGTAATAAAAGAAGCCAAGCCTTGGAAACAGCAAACTAAAATGATTTTTGCTTGCTTTCTCCTCCAACATAATAGCTGTAACCAGTAACTTCTACTTATTATTTGCAGTAACTTTTTCATGCTACAATAGAGGGACATTTTGCAAAGGCATCAAGGGCTGTGTGAATATTTGATATGTTGAAGACCTGGTCTGAAACCTTTTTGGTGGAAAATTCATTAGCAGTTGCTTAGCAACTGAAGTGTTTGGATGTACTGAGAATTGCTTGACATGTTTTCAGTGGAAAATACTTTCAAAATGAGTGAAAATTTGGGATTTGGGATTTGTCTGTAAAATTTGAAAAACATTTATTGTTCCTTATGAATAAAATATTATATTTGGAAGGCATTTTGAAAGGAAGATTATTAGGACTGAGTCTTTAAAAAAAAACACAACCAAAGAAAGTAGTTGTCAAATTAAAATAAGATGTACTTTTCTGCTTTTAAACCTCTGGAATCTAAATAAAATATCTGAAGTTATTTTTATAATAAATAATGCTTCAAAATTTACAATATATTTGGAAATATTTACTGGTTTAGCTAGCTGATGACAGTTATTTCATATAAAATTAATGACCAACTAAGAGGGAAGATCTTTCAATAGGTATTACATAAAAAGGAACTTTATTGTCAGGAAATAACATTGATTTAAAAAATATTTATTACTTAAAGACATTATTATGAAAAACTACTGTGAGAATAGAAATGTAAAATTAAGACTCTCAACTTGGAAAAATGTAAAAAATATGGAAGTTCATTAAACATTTTTATTTAATTCTTTATGTAATTGTGGAAAAAAATAGTTGCTATTTTAAAACACACCTTTTTAAGATTACTAATTGTGATGTTGCTAAGAAAAGTCAGATAGCAATTTATCCTCCTTTAAAACTTAAGAATTTTATATTTATTTAAATTTAGTGAAAATAATTATCAGAAACAATTAATGGCAATATAACCAGTATATATGTATTTTCCTCAGTGGTTATAGTTGGCAAATTTTACAAACACAAACTAATATATGGAAACCAATAGTATTCTTATATATAAACAATAACCAGTTAGAGAAAATAATGTTAGTGGCTCCATTTATAACATCAACAAAGATTATTAAATATTTAGGAGTAAAATTTATGAGAAATGTACAGTCTATAGGAGGAAAACATTAAAACACTCCTAATAGACAAAAGTAGAGTTGAAGTTAGAAAATCATGCCTGGTTCTTGAACAGGAAAGTTTCACATGATTAGTAGGTCATTTTCCCTAAGTCAGTTTATTAGTACTTAATATCGTTCCAATAATCCATACCAACCAGGTTCAATAGGAGAGCTAGAGTCAGTGAGAGATTTGATGTCTACGTTTATGAGTCTAAACTCATTGCTAGAAATTTCTGCTTGGTTTTCCCCATTTCACAGTATTCTCTCTTTTTTGACTACCTGCCTTGCTGACTTCAGTCCACAGCATAAATACAGAAGCATAATCTGCTAACACAGACTGTTTACTCCATTCTCACCATTGTATGAAGTGTAATTATTTGACAACTCCCTTTTTATATCTCAGACATAGTGATTCTGCTCTTCTGATCAACCCTGATTGACACAGCCACAGTTAGAGAAAATGCAAAGAGCGCCTGTTCATTAACTAATTTGAGATTAACATAGCTTTCAATATCTCCAAGGTATGCCGATGACCACAGGACACATTTGAATAATCCATGATAGCCATATTTTCCTTATGAATGTGTAAATTTAAACTGTATGCCTCTTATGGTTCAGATGGTAGTGATTTTTTTTCCACATCAGTTTATTCATTTATCCAATTTACATTTTGTCTGTCTTATGGGTTTGTACCTGAATTATAACTAATATCTTTCCAGGATTTCTCAAATGATATTTTTGTGATATAAAGTATTATTTAATTCATCATTACCTCACAATCAGATTCTCAGTAGGAATTCCTAGAAAGATATAAAACTGAATATTTGAGTATTTTTTGTGAATCTCATTCTTTGGAATCAATCTTTTTCCAGAATTTTAAAGTGGATAATCTAAAATTTATTTCTTTAATATTATCCTTAACAAATAAGAAATACGCAGCTATAGATTATGCATAATAATGAGAGTTGTAGTTACTGAAATCAAGATAATCCCTTAATATATGTTTATACATTAGTGTATCATTTTAATGCTAAAAAGGGTAGAAGAAGAAATCTTTTCACAACCAGAAACTGCTCTAAACTCTCTTGCTATCTTATGTTACTTAACTATCCACATAATTCCTCAAGCAGACATTGTTGTCCTTGCTGTACAGATGAACTCAGGCTTAGAGAAAGTAGTAAATTGCCTAAGATGAGAAAGCTAATAGGTGGTAAGTTTGGCATTTGAGCCAAGGTCTGATTCTAATACCTCCTCTTAACCTCTTCAATGTAAAGCCTTCTTATAAATGAATTTCGACCCTCACACCAGTATACAGTTCCTTTCACTCAAATAATTTCGGTAATATTCTTTGTTAGTCAACACCAATTGTTAGAAAATACTTTCATGTAAAATATTCTTTCCTATAACTTCTTCCTGAATTCCTTCGTCTGCTCTCTGAGGTGATTCCAAATCAACACTCTGCTTACCCACATGTGGACATTCCTAAATCTGTGGGGTTCATTATTGTCTTGCTTTTATAAATAGTTATTTTTACTCCCTTCACATGTTCATTTTCAGATGGGCAGCCTCCTAACTGTAGCTTGCCATTACTCTTCTTAGAAATGGAATGCCCAAAGCTGAAAATAAATCGACCAGACTTCCAAGCATATTAGTAGCAAAAGTAGCGATAAACAAAAACAATAATGTAGTGCTCACCAGTTGTCCTTTGTCATTGAAATTGCCACTGTTTTAAACTGCATTAACCTGCTTGGAGATTTCATTGGCATTACTCACTTGTGATCGTCATTGAGGCATGATTTCCCTGATAAACTCATGAGAACCTTGTCCATAGTGGATATGCACTAATTATTGTTTAACAATTGAGTATACATTAAGCAAAAATTATTTTTGAAGAAACTTTTCATTAGAAGAGCTACATCCAATAGAATTTCATTTCCCATGGTTTGGAAGTCTTTCCTGTATGTCCATCATGTCTTGGTTTGGGATTGTTATTTAGAACTAAAGTAGTACTCTATCAAAATGACATCATATTGTCTTTAAATTATCTCAGAGTATAGCCCCAGACACCATCACCCTTCCTCTTTCAATCACTCTATCTCTGGTATTTTATATGTGGTTTCTGCTCAATTGTCTCTCAATGGATTTTCATAATTGTCAACATTTTTTCCCATAGCTCTGGAAAACTATCTATGAAATCATACCTAATAAACACATCAAAGCTTTGGAGTTACTGTTACCCCAACACCTGACTTTATCCTGGGCATTTGGCTGACGAAGCATAGTCAAGCCTGTGTAACTGCAATTGTCTAAAGAGTGAGTATAACATGTAAAAATTGCTACACTTCAGTGTTCTGAATGCATCCATGTGTTCCATGATATTACAGGATTCACAAGAAAGTGAATCACAAGATTCTTAGAAAGTAGAGAAAGCACTGCCTTCTGACTTACCTAACACATTTTTTTTTATCACCCTGTTCTGAGATTATAAGGATCAGGAGAAACAAAGTCACTTTACAAAGCTATTACAGTATTTTGGTGAGAACCTTAGAAGATTTTAAACTTAGAAAGTTTTTTTCACTTGGAAAAAACCCAAATGCCCATCAATGATAGACTGGATAAAGAAAATGTGGCACATATACACCATGGAATACTATGCAGCCATCAGATGAGTTCATGTCCTTTGCAGGGACATGGATGAAGCTGGAAACCATCATTCTCAGCAAACTAACACAAGAACAGAAAACCAAACACCACATGTTCTCACTCACAAGTAGAAGCTGAACAATGAGGACACATAGACACAGGGAGGGGAACATCACACACCCAGGGCCTGTTGGGGGTTGGGGGGCTAGGGGAGGGATAGCATTAGGAGAAATACCTAATATAGATGACGGGGTGATGGACGCAGCAAACCACCATGGCACGTGTATACCTATGCAACAAACCTGCATGTTCTACACATGTACCCCAGAACTTAAAGTATAATAAAAAATAAATAAATAAAAAGAAAATCCTTTTCAAAGACAACCTTATGCTGAATTGTGAAATTGCTGTCATTGCAATTCCTGACTCTCTTGTAGGTCTTTCAGTCATGTTTCAAACATTTATTCCACTCTCCCTGGCCACCCAAGGTGCCCTACAGACGTTCTATGTCTAACACAGAGTTAATGCTTTAAATTCAAAACACTCCTTTATAATTTGTTTCTCATATTTGTTTTCCTCATGACTCTATTCTTTTCCTGGAATTTATAGCATTATTTAGAGGTAATATTCCTATGAAATCATATGTAAAGCAGTTTTTGACTATGGTAAAGTCATCTTAATTTAAATTTAAAATTAATGGTGTTTTGATAGATGTATACATTGTGGAATGACAAAATAAAATTATACACAGTAAATACATACAATTTTATTTGCCAATTAAAAAAAAAGCAAATGAATGGTGAAATGCTGGTTCTAGCAGGGAGATGACCGGTTTGTCCAGGATGCCAAATTCTTAAGAGTATTTCTCATGGCATCCTTTACAGCTATTCAAGCTCTACTCTATGCATACTTGATTTTGTTGGTGCTTTTATCTTAAAATGATTATTGATCACAATCATACTTTATTATTCCATAATTGCTGTTCTCTACATACTGAACCATTACTCACATGCCTTTTTGCAAGATAAATTCAATCTCTCACTTGAAGAGTGTACTATATTATTTTAACTTAAATATATCTCTTCTTTTTGCCTTTCTGCTTATACATGAGAGTCTGAGGATTAAAAACTTGGCTGTCCAGTGATATCTATCCATTTAAGGAGCAGTGATCAGATTGTTTAATGATACTCTTTGTTTCTAATTGTTTGTTGTTGCATACACTAATCACCCTTTGCCTGAAGACATTTTTCATGAACTTCCTTGGCACACTGTCTTTTCTTAGCTTTAGCTTTGGTTCGTGGCCTCATGTTTTTCACTCCATTACCTCCTGAAACTATTTGTGACTTGCCACTTTCTTTGTCCTTCAAAGTTTTATTCAACTTCAATAAAATATTTTTTAATATTCATTTGTTTGTAAGGTAATATTTTTTCTACAGCTCTACAAGCTGTTTATGTTTTAAGCTATCTTACTAGAAAAAAGTAGAATAGTTAGAAAAAGCTTTAAAATAAAAATATTCCAGTAAGCTAAGCAAAATTTGTTATTGGAGAAATAAAAAATATTTTATTATAAATTTAGTGTGGCCTAAGTGCACAGTGTTGTATTAGTCCGTTCTCAGACTGCTATAAAGATACTACCTGAGACTGGGTAATTTATAAACAAAAGAGATTTAATTGACTCACAGTTCTGCATGGCTGGGGAGGTCTTAGGAAACTTACAATTATGGCAGAAAGCAAAGGGAAAGCAGACACTTACTTCACAAGGCAGCAGGAAAGAGAGAGAGAGACAGAGAGACAGAGAGACAGAGAGAGAGAGAGAGAGCGCACCAGGGAACTGCCAAACACTTTTTAAAATAATCAACTGTTGTGATAACTCACTCACTATCAGGAGAACAGCATAATGGAAACCACTGGCATAATCAAATCGCTTCCCACTAGGTCCCTCTCTTGACATATGGTGATTACAATTTGAGATGAGATTTGGATGGGGACACAGAGCCAAACCTTATCAAATGTTTATAAAGTCTACAGTAGTGTACAATAATATCCTAGGCCTTCACAGTCACTCACCACTCACTGACACCCAAAGCAACTTCCAGTCCCGCAATCTTCCTTCATGGTAATGGCCCTATCCAAGCATGCCATTTTTTAAATTTTTTTATTTCATCCTTCTACTGCACTTTTTGTAGGTTTACATATGTTTAGATATGCAAATACTTACCACTGTGTTGCAGTTACCTACAGCGTTCAGTGGAGTAACATGCTGTACAGGTTTTCAGCCTAAGAGGAATTGGCTAGTTGTTTAGTAGGCTACACCATCTATGTTTGTGTAAGTATACTATATGATGTCCATACAATAATGAAATTGCTTGATGACGTATTTATCAGACTGTATCCCATTCTTGAATTGTGCATTATTGTATTTGTTTTGTTTTGCTTTATAACTTTGGAAACTAAACTGTGGTAAAGAACACAACCTCTAGGAATGTAGTTAAGTGGATTAAAAAACTTGACTAGAACGTTTCATAGTTGTCAGATATTTGGCTTTGTTGTTTTGTACATTATGTAGCTCAATATCCACTTTGCTCATACAATTATACCTCCATTTAATTTTTAGAATATTTTTCCTGTTATATATTAATATATATATATACCCCAAATTAGAAAAGTTCATGAAGTCATATGATCAGAATTCCTCCTGTTAATCACCAAATGATCTGGAACATGACAAGGATGCCTACTTTTACCACTGTTATTCACCATATTACTAAATGATGCACAGCATCAGTGCTTGTTGTTTTCTGGCAGGTCAGGCATTTATACTAATTGGGGAAATGACATATTCTTGGGCTCCCTCTTATTCTATTGGTTTACAGCTGCATCAACCACAATCTGATGAGTCATACACACATGTATGTGTGTACATGTGTATGTCCATGTATATATGTAATACTTATCTATATATGCTTATAGGTTTTTTGAATGGGTTTTAATCGACACCTTTTTTCAAAACATAGTAGAATTTTTTGATGTTGTCCAAAACATATTTACAACTTTAGTATATAGCACTATTTAACTCTACTTTGCAGTGCAACCATGTGCTTGATGAAACATAAATATGTTTATAGCTGCACTTTTCGAAAACATGTTTCTAAGCAAAGAAACATTTCTAGTCACAAAATTTTACCACTTTCAAGCATAGCAAACGTTAAAATTCACCCTCGTTAAAATGTAGGAAGAATCATCTTTTACAAAATTTACTTCACACTTCCTACTTAACTATTATGGGTAACAAACAGTTATAAAAATAAATTCTAAAAAAAAATCAGGTTATTTTGAGTGCCATTTTTCAACTTGTTTCTACTACTATTTGGCAAATTTTAAAATATATTCATAAAAATATCTTTTGAAAATTTAAGATATCTAACTAAAGACAAATGCCTAAATATAATACAGTATTTTTTAAACACGAAACAGAATTGTTTAGATACAATTTTTTATGGATAATTGGCATCCAAGCGATTTGTACTTGAGGATAGCAGTTTGCTGGTGGCTTAAAGTAGGGGAGAATGGGGATAAAAAGGCAATGAAGTTTTGCAAAACAAAACAACACTTAATAAAATGAAATGGTACATAAAATTAAAAGGACATATATCATTGAAGGGACATATAAACTACACAGAGAAGGCTATGACATCAGGAAATTTTTCATCTGAATTCTAACATTCTTTACAATAAAACACTGTAAATTTCCTACTCCTCTTGTAATTATTCTATAATAGTTTAAATATTTTCTAAGGTGAATAGGTTTCTCAGTTTTACCTTTAAGGAAAGAAAATTCAAAAGTAATTCCACATGCTTCACATCTAGAAATAAAATATACATACAATAAACTATTTGTGATGTGCAGTAAATGGTTTATGAGTAAGGAGAATGAATACAGCTTGATTTCTCCTGCCTCAAAACAATATCTAAGGCTGCTTGTTATTAAAAAAACTATTTTTGAAGTAAAAAATGATTAGGTACAGAATAAAAAATGAAAAACTCTATTTCTGGAATTCATGTACATATCCAAAATAACCTAAAATAAAATTTGTCCTTGTGTGAATCAATAATTGAATTTCAAAATTACCACTGCTTTATAATAAGACTCTGTAACTAAATATTTTTTGTGAAGCTAAGTAAAATAGAAACACTTTTATGTTAATTTCACATTTTAAAAAGATACTTGGTGGAGGTAGAAGAGAGGCCAATCCACAATAATATGAGAATCTCTAATTAGGCTAATTACCTGCCATATCTTCAGTGTCGTCTATAATAAACAAACTTTTGTTATGGAATTATATAGTTTTAAAATGTTTTAGTCTGACTTTTTAAAAACTCATTTTTATCATAATAAGGATTACTTAAGAGCAGAATTTGAATCTTTCACTCCAAATAAACTTCAGCACTAATTAACCGCACTAAGGTGACTTACAGTCTTCCTCTGGAAGTGACACTCTTCACTTCCGCACAGATGCTATTCACCTGGGCAGGTTTTGAGACAGCCTTCCAGGAAAAGGGTAGAATAATCCTGCTAAGGGCACGATAACCTACCACATTGTCTTTGTTCTTTATTGATGTATTCTTTCCTTCCATTTTGCCACACACAACTTCCACTGGCTTTCTGATAATGTGGTCATAAAAAGTAATTTTTTTGAGAGCTTCTCAATTTAAAAGTGTCTTTATTCTATTCTAATATGTCACTAGTGATTTGGGCATATAATGTGGAAGTGAAATAATCTCCCCTCAGATTATAAAGAAATGTCTCTAATGGCTTCATGCTTCCATTGGTGTTCTTGTGGGGCAGCAAATTATCTGATCCATAATTATGATTTGTGTGTAGCATGTATTTTAATGTGGTAGCTTTTAAGATTTAGTCCTTATCTCAGGTCGCTTGGAATTTCAAAACACTGTACTTTCTCATGGATCTCTTTTCAACTCTCGTTTAACGTATGGGCTTGAAGAGTTCACTGAGACCTCCAAATATCAGTCGCTGGTGTGGCCTTTCCCTCTGGCTGTTGACTTTCCACAGGGAATTCGGCAACCTGCTGTCAGTGTTCTTGGAGCTGAGGGTAACCTTGAGATTGGGGGGCTTTAATCCCTCAATTAGCCGATTTGAACTTCACAACTTATAAGTTTGTTTTCAGTATTTTATTTCTATCTAGTGCTAAGCCATGATTCATGTTCCTGAATTTTGAGCCTCACTATTCACATTTCTGAGTAAAACAATCCTGCAATCTCCAGCATGGTTAAAGCAACTATAATTGCATGACTTAGCAGAGTTTATTTTTTTCTGGCAAAATTCTAGTGATTATATATGTATTTTATGTTTCTACATGTTTCTTACATGGACTTTCAAAAAATTCTTCAATTTCAGCTTCATCATATCCTACCTTAGAAGTGTATGTCACCATTTATGTTTTTTTCTGAAAAACTGGTGACTTGAACAACCTTGCTGTGTCTCCTATCTACTTCTGTTCTTACAAGACTGCTCACATTTCACTAGTGAGCTGAATCAGCAATCATTTCTTCATCTCCTTTTAATTTCCAAAATTTCTGGAGATTATTAATTTATTTTAATAATTGTACATAATATTTTTATTATAATGACATCTCAGTATGTTTTTCTAACCATCTGAAATTAAAGTTGTAAATATTTGTGAATCATGTAGTATAGGATCTGTTATGTTTTTCCGGTGAATAAATAATTATGTTAATACCATTTATCAACTATCTTTTAATCAGTGATTTTACATACCTTATTTATCACAGAGTTAACTTCTCTTTATAGCTTTATTTGTGCTTTTTCTTATTTCAATGTCACACTTTTTTAATATTACAGCTTATTAATATATTTTAATATCTGACTAACCTCAAAATAATTTTTATTTACTGCTTCTAGAAAACTGTGTTACATATCCACTACAAATATCATAATTCTATGAAATTTGGCTCTAAGATCTAATTAAGTAAAGCTTAATTATAAAAAAAAAACCCTCCTATATTTAGTAAAGCATTAGATGCCTTTTAAACTATTTTCTTCCTTCCCATTGATTCTTCTCATGCCTTTACACCACTGCTTGCCTAATCTCATTATTTATTTTATCTCAGTTAGTTATTGCCAGAAGATCAGTTCTACCAGGACATTCTTCATCACCATGGATCTTATTTCCATGAAGTCTCAAATGGTGCTTCATCAATGAGCTTCTCCTCGACCACTCTGTTTAAAACTGCAAGTCCTGAGATGGCATCCATCCTCCTTGTTTTATTTTTCTCAATTGCAATTTTTTTGTTTGTTTGTTTGTTTTGTATTTGAAGCGTGGGTTAATATGTTTATATTCTGTCTTACCCACTACAATATAAGAGGACAGACACTTTGGCTAGCTTTAAACCCTGTGCCTAAAAGCTATCTGGTTGATGGTGGATGCTTAATACATGCAGATTGAATAAATATCTCTCTTTATGACTACATTTAAAAGGGTTCTACTATAATGGCATCTGTTATTAGTAATAAGAGCTCTGAGTTTTTCCTCATTTTTACATGAGTTTTCTCTTTCTAATCAGTTTCCAGGTATACAGACCTATATCGTCATTGCCTGCTGTTATCTCCCAACTAGTCATGACCTAAAGCAAACATGACAAGGTTTTTTTCTTTCTCATCAACCTGATACTCTCTTGCAATTCCTCACTACATTTTTTTGGACTTCTTGAATCCACATTCTATCAATTTCTCTGACTATTGCTTTACTTGAAAGCTTCATCATCTTCTGTGCTATCTGCTGTGTTGTCTTTCTAAATTTTCTTTACATCTTTTTTTCATCTTTGAAATCATTCTCCTATTAGCAACAGAACGTTTGTGTCATAGCACTCATCTATTCATAACCCTAAGCAGGTTCTTGGTGTCATTAGCAGCCATTTAAAAGTATAAACTGTGGCCCAGGCATAGGAACTCATGCCTGTAGTCTCAGTATTTTGGGAGGCTGAGGTGGACAGATCACTTGAGACCAAGAGTTCGAGACCAGCATGGCCACCGTGATGAAATCACATCTCTACTAAAAATACAAAAATTAGCCCGGCACAGTAATGCATGCATGTAATCCCATCTGCTCAGGAGGCTGAGGCATGATAATCACTTGAGCCCAGGGGGCAGAGTTTGCAGTGAGCCAAGATCACACCACAGCACTCCAGCCTGGGTGACAGAGTGAGACTCTGTCTCAAAAAAAAAAAAAAAAAAAAAAAAAAAAAAAAAAAAAAAGGCATATGCATAGTTCAGGATTATTCTCAAAGAAGTAACTTGTCTAAGGTTATTAAACTTTGCAACACACTACGCATGATATATATTTCTTGAACATTCACAATGCGTTATCATGGTATATTGAGTCATAATTTGGCAAACCGTTTATGTGACGTGTATTCCAATAACAAAGGAAATAGGTAAGTAGGAGAAAACCAAAAATGTGTAAACTCAGGAGAAAGAGATTGAGATATGAATGTGTCCTATACTGAGTAGAAGAAATGCAGAGCTGTGACTGTGGCTGAAACCTTTGGCCTCTGAGCTAAGATGTAGGCAGCAGAAGCTGGAGGTTCACATCCTGTGGAGTAAACTCTGTTTCTCTCAAGAAGCACAACTAGAACTTAGTTCAAACCTTGGAAGCAACTGCTGGAATGAGGCTGAGAAAACTACTACTGACTCATTCCTTTAAGATTTGGTTCTATAACAAGACAAGATCATGATGAGTAAAGAAAACAAAAGCTCATTCTTCTCCATCAGAAACCAATCAAGCTCCCTGTGCCTGGCATCTGGATCTGTCACAGCCGACATCTTTTAGCATGAAAGCTCGGAGATGATGTTATATTCAGGGAGCTCAGGATGCTAAATGAAGGAGGCACAAAAGGACTACTTAGGAAAGGATATTTGAAAGTGGCATATCATGAAGATTAAAATAACAAACAAAATATTAATTTCGTCAAAAAAATCCTGCCAACCAAAATTTCAGAACAAAAAAGGAGAAAGTTTAATATGGAAGAGAACCAACAAAGCAACAATCATCCATTAACAATAATTTGTAGTGAATCTAAATATGCCAGATATTGCCCCAGAAACTACAAATACAGACCAAAGATAACGCATCAGGCAAATAATCAGCCTTTCTGGCAACTGCATTTTAATGGACATGAAGTGAATCCAGAAAAGATTAATTTTATAAAACAATTCTAAAATAATTATGTGTGTTTAAGGGGTTTTAACATATTATCAAAAGAATCATTTTAATTAAAACTAAATTAAATTAAACTAAAATGTAAGGACAGAGAAGGCAGGGATCTTTCTGCATAGAGGTGGAATCATTTCGGTACTCCTGATACATAAAAGTATGCATGTAGCATAATAAGCACTCAATAAATATTTGTGTACCAATGTGTGGAGTTTGAAAAGTAAGAGATTTTGGAGAAAAAAACAGTATGCTACAAAAAAGAGACATGATTTCTGAAACATTCGGCAAAAACAAGTACAATTATATATCTTGTTGAAAGTATACTCTCTAGTATTGAGCAAGCCAAAGGATAAGTGAAAAACTAAACACTTCACAACAGAAATAGAGATTCTCAGGGATCATTAAAATGTTTTGTAATGATCAGAGAAAATGCAAAATACCTAAAAAAAGATTGACATCACTTTTTATCCACAGGAATAGATAGAATACTATTTGCAAGAGAAAATAATTTTAATTTAGCTAAACTCTCATTAATAGCACAGATTTTAAAAAGATATTTGCAGGGGTATAAACACGAAATCCTGGCTGGGCACGGGGGCTCACGTCTGTGATCCCAACACTTCGGGAGGCCCAGACGGGCAGATCACGAGCTCAGGAAATCGAGACCATGCTGGCCAACATGGTGAAATCCCGTCTCTGCTCAAAATACAAAAATTAGCTGGGTGTGGTGGCACGCGCCTGTAGTCCCAGCTACTCAGGAGGCTGAGTCAGGAGAATGACTTGAACCTGGGAGGCAAAGGTTGCAGTGAGCTGAGCTCACACCACTGCACTCCAGCCTGGCAAAAGAGTGAGGCTCTATCTAAAAAAAAAAAAAAAAAAAAAAAAAGAAATTCTTTGCCACTTGTAGATATGAAGCTATTAAAGAAGGATATTCAAGAAGTAATAAAGTATATGCTATAAATAGCATATAATATCTATAACAGAATATTTGGGTCCCTAAAAAGTTCTATGTTGAGATAACCTCCTATGTGATGGCATTTGGAAATGGGGCTTTTGGGAAGTAATTAGTTCGTGAGGGCAGAGCCCTCATGAATGGAATTAGTGCCCTTACAAAAGAAAACATAGAGCCCTTCCTTGTCCTTTCTCCCATGTGAGGAAGCAGAAATAAGATAGCATTCTCTGAACCGGACTCTCCCCAGACACTCAGTTTGCAGGTGTCTTGAATCTTGGAATTTCCAGCCTCTAGTACTTAGCAGAAATTAATTTCCTTTGTTTTTAAATTATCCAACTTATGGTATTTTGTTGTAGCAGCCAAAACAGACTAAGAAAGTATGATTAGATAAAAGGTAAAAATTCAAAGAAAATCAACAAATTTGTGAGCCAATTAAATTAAAATTTGACCGATATTAAGTTACAATTATTGTCAGCCAATCTCTATCATAAGCCAAGTAATCCTTTCCTCTTAGTATTTATACATTATTGTTATTCCCTTCCTTTGAGTGTGGGCTAAACTTTCATTTCTAAGAAAAAATGACTGAAGTGATGGAATGTCACTTCAGAGATTAGCTCACAAAAACCGCTGTGGCTGCTGACTTAGACATTGTCTCTCTCTTGTTCTCTGTTGGATCTCACCCTGGAGAAAGCCAGCTACTATGTTCTCAGGCACCCTACGGACAGCCCATGTGTCAAGGGACCAGGGCCTGCCAAGAGACACGTGAGTGAGCTTGGAAGCAGATAAGTCTCAATTCAGACTTCTGACGAAGCCAGAGCCATGAACAGCGGCTTGCAAGTTCTTGAGGCAGAGAAACCCAGCTAAGCCACATGCACATTCTTGACTCACAGAAACTCTGATATAATAAATGTTTGAAGCTGCTATGTTTTAAGGCATTTTTTTTAGCAGAATAAGCAATGACTAATATGATTATAATAACTATTGAAAATATAAATTAAACTTTCCAGTTATAACAAATAAGCAGTATACAGTGGACAATCATATGATACAATACTTGTTACCATCAGGAGAAGATAAGTTTTGGATTTGGAAAAAAAAATTCATGATGAAGAATTCATGCTAAAAAATTAAGAGTAACCATTAAAATAAAAAAAAAATAACACTTTAAAGCTCACAATATATACTGCAAAACTTTACAAGTAAAATATAAGAATATAAGTCATGTAGAAAGTACGCAGTTTTAATAAGGAATTCTTTTTAAAAAGTACTCCCAAAGAAGTATGTATTAAAATCTATGGCCGGGCATGGTGGCTGATGCCTGTAATCCCAGCACTTAGGGAGGCCAAGGAGGGTAGATCACGAGGTCAGGAGTTCAAGACCAGCCTGGCTAACATAATGAAACCCTGACTCTACTAAAAATACAAAATATTGGCCGGGCGTAGTGGCACGTGCCTGTAGTCCTGGCTACTCAGGAGGCTGAGGCAGAAGAACCACTTGAACCCAAAAGGCAGAGGTTGCAGTGAGCCAAGATGATGCCACTCCACTCCAGCCTGGCAGACAGAGCAAGACTCCATCTCAAAACAAACAAATAAACAAACATTTTTTTTTTCTGAGTAGCCTTTTCATTATGTTAAGCCTTATATTAACTGTAACACTGTAACAGACTCCTTTTGTGCCAGTTCTATACCTTGTGGGCCAGCTTGGACTTCAGGATAGCTGGAGGGGAACTTCTTTGCACACACAGGCTGACTCCCACATTGCTGCTTTCTGGATCACTTGGGTTTTCGGCAATACAGTTTCCTCTGATGTCCAAGCAGCTTTCTCAACAGTTATTAAATAGAGAAAGTTAATATCCTTGAAGTTAACCTCAACAAAGAGGGACAAGATAACGTGGATAAATTTGCAGCCTCTGTGCTGTGGAAAAACAATTGTGAGTTTCATTTGGAGGAACATTTGTTGCAGTGAGCAGTAGTGGCTCAGTGATAACCAGCTAAATAACTACTCTGTATGGGTCCCTCCTGCTCTGTCACATTCGCTCACCTCTTCACTTGCTGCATTCACAGATAAAATCCCAAATATCCTAATTGTTCACATGTCCATGTCTGGAGTTTGCTTTTGGAGAAAACCTAAGTCATAATGAAAGAAATGTCTCAAATTTCCCATAGTAGACATTGATTATAATCACTTCTTGCAATCTTCAGTAGGATCTCCAGTTGGTAAAACTATTCTGACTTGAATTCATTACCTTTTTATTAGTAGTTTCACAGAGCTAAATTAAGAAAAAAATTGTTTAACCTATTTCAAAATATTTTTTAAAAGACAGTTTATAAATTATCAATTTTGGCTGTTGTCTTCCTCAACAGCCAAAAATATATACTAAATGTAAGAATAGAATTTTTAAAATTAGCTTATATAAATAAATATTTTTGTCTTTACTGTACGTCATAGCAAAAGAGGATTCTTCAATTTCAGATTAATTAAAGGGATGCAGAGGTTCTAAATAAATACATTCTCCCCAAAAGTCACATAAAAGTTATTATATTATATTTTAAAAGCAGTTAGACTGTCTATGTTAGCGTATCAGATAGACTATATTGGATGAATGTACCTGCAAACATGTTTATGTTTTTTTTGGTCTAATTTTTTTTCAATTTTTCAGGGAAGTTCTGACAAAAGGAATTTCATAATAAGGTGGATTACAGTTTTTGTAGTTAGTTATTTTAAAACCCTAAACTTTATTAATATTCTGTTATTTTCACCATATGTTATATATATGAATTCAACAGTGATTATAAATATCGCAGGTTTGAATAATACTATGTTCTACTTCTCAGTATTTTTAAGGGAAAAGCAAAAGAAAATTAAAACAAATTATGACGTAGATAGTTTATAGTGATCGAAAGAAAGTATGACTGTTAAGACAATTATTTAATTAACTATTTTTGAATTTTTATTGCAGTCATTACAAGTGTGAACTTACTTTTTAAATTATCCTCTATTTTCTGAGTAGAACAGGACTATTAAAAACATGCAAATGAACAATTATCCTGGAATTTAGAGTATGCAGAGTCATTTATTTATGCATATGTAATTTTATCAATGAAAAGTATTTAAAACCATTATCAAACATAATTTTTGACTTTGTCTTACTTATAAATATATAATGGCATATAAATAAACTCTACTGTGTACATTGTCACATTGCACACAGAATTAGGATTGGAGTTTTGACACACGTGATATAAATAGTTTAGACATAAAATTTGGAGAAATTTGAAAGCCATGCCTTTCCTTTAATATATAGCAAGATATAATCATGAAGGAGAGACAATATTAAAATCACCAAGAAATTAAAATGGAATAATATATAAAGGAAAAGTTGTAGTGACAAGGAATTGAAAGATAATTACAAGGATTAAACTTCAGGTGGCCGAAGAAATGTGTAACATCATTGGGAAGAAAAGTGTACTAATAGTGTAGTCTTGACCTTTGCAAAGAATTCTACTATCAATGGAAAATCACTCTCTTATATTGCAAATACTGGATTTTCTCATTGTAAATGACATTTACCAAAAAAGGAACATTAAAAAGTGATAAACAGATAGTCTCCTGTTTAGTTAACATTGAAATAAAATTTATAAAACTTATGAAAAAGTTTTATTGAAGACCTATCTTTAAATTTATTTTCTGGTTTCCGGCTCTAAGGTTACCCTCATATTCACCAGAATTTAAACACATTCTCTCCAAAAGACATAGAAAACCTAAGATTTTTTTTTTCTTCTGAATTTCCAAGAATTGTCACATCACATGCACTCTTCACATTGAACACTGAAATGTAACAAATGCTCTATCCTTGAATGAACCATTGTTATATTGTATATAGAAGAATTTTATTTAAATACACATAATATATTGAATAACAAGTTGGACTTAGAAATGGAATTCCTAACACTAAAATGTTTATTTGTATCCCTTATGGTGAATGTGGGGACAAGGAATTGTCCTGTACTGTTCTTGATCTGAGGATTGATCCTGGTTATTTGGTTTATTTCACTTTCCACATCATATTCTTCAAACCATGATCTGATGAGGTTTTAGAAGTATGCTCTCTTTCTTCAGTTTCGCATTTATTAGTACGCTTTTTGCAACGCATTATTATTCCTTAAGGAAAAAGAAAATAAAAAGATACATTGCAGATCATCTTCAAAAGACTCAACATTCCTTTCCAATTTTTGTTTTTTGCTTGAAGTACTTCTAAATATCCTCATCTCCTGCATTTTCAGCCTCTAAATTTATTGTCTGCTTCCTCTAAGTGGTGGTCACATAAATTATCTGAAAGTGCTGTTTCTGCAAGATGGAGGGAACATTTCCTCCCTCAGGAGAATAAAACCCTGACCACACTTTCATAAACACAGTGAAAGGTTTACTCAGTGAACAACTTGTTTCTAGTGATTTCTATGCCTTGGGAATTCCCAAAGACCGCTCCAATTTTCAGTACAAGGTTTTCAGGTATAAACTATTTTTTTACTCTGTAGGTGCTGTGTATTATTCAGGACATTGGCTGTATTCTTCCACAGCTGTTTGGTAGCTCTTCAATCACATGGAAAAGAAAATTCTATCATGACCTAAATGAGTCAGCATGGAATATTTTCTCATTTTCCAAACCAAGTGACCTCTCTGGCTTCCAGACTGATTCCATGAGTCATTCTCTGAACAGACACACAGAGGTACAGCCCTGAGTCAGACAGTAATGGTAGAGCCGGATCAAGTCTCAATATTTAGGACAGGCTGTGAGTTTTCTCTTCTCAGACACAGTTTTTGAAGTAAAAATATTATTACCTTAAGTAAATTTATGAGTGATAACAAGAGGAAGCAGAGAGTGTGCACATAATCTAAGAGCAGTAGTGAGTTCCAGAAGCAAAGGCTGAAGGATAAATTAGGAACTCCACAAAGAATCTTTTTGAATACATTTTTATGTAACAATATAAGTCAGATGCTATTTATAAAGCATTATTCCTATATGTATTATAGCAAACCAAACTAGAAATGTAAGAAAAGGCAAATCCCACTGTATTAGTGCATTCTCACACTGCTGTAAATAAATACCTAAGACTGGGTAATTTATAAAGGAAAGAGGTTTAATTGGCTCACAGTTTCACTGGCTGGGGAAGCCTAAGGAAAATTACAATTATGGTGGAAGGTACCTCTTCACAGGACAGCAGGAGAGAGAATGAGTGCAATCAGGGAAAATGTCAGATACTTATAAAACCATCAGATCTTGTGATGCTGGCACTTCACTATCACAAGAACAGGTTGAAGGAAATTGCCTCCATGATCCTGCCCTTCACACATGGGGATTATGGAGATTACAAACCAAGGTGAGATTTTGATGGGGACAGAGACCCAAACCATATCTTTCTGCCCCTGACCCCTCCAAAATCTCATGTCCTAACATTTCAAAGCAGAGGCATTTCCAACATCCCCCAAAGTCTTTACTCATCCCAGCATTAACTCAAACATCCACAGTCCAAACTCTCATCTGAGACAAGGCAGGTCCCTTCTGCCTATGATCTTGTAAAATCAAAAGCAAGTTTGTTACTTCCTAGATACAATGAGGCGGTGGGTACAGGAACTGGGTAAACACACCCATTCCAAATGGGACAAATTGGCTAAAACAAAGGGGTTACAGGCCCCATGCAAGTACAAGTCCAAAATCCAACAAGGAAACCATTTAACCTTAAAGATACAAAATGATCTCCTTTGACACCCTGTGTCACATCTAGGTAATGCTGATGCAAAAGGTGGGCTCCCATAGCCTTGAGCAGCTACACCCCATGGCCTTGCAGGGTACAGCCCCTCTTCTGGTTGATTTCAAGTGCAGTATTGAGTGTCTGTGGCTTTTCCAAATGCATGCTTCAAGCTGTTGGCAGACTACCATTCTGGGGTCTGGAGTGTAGTGGCCGTCTTCTCACAGCTCCACTAGGCAGCGTTCCAGTGGATACTCTGTGTGGGTACTCCAACCCCACATTTCCTTTCTGCACTATCCTAGCAGACACTCTCCATGAGGGGTCCATCCCTGTAGCAAACTTCTGCCTAGACTTCCAGGCATTTTAATAAATCCTCTGAAACCTAGGCAGAGTTTCCCAAAGTTCAATTCTTGACTTCTGTGCACCTGCAGGCGCAAGGCTATGTGTAAGCTGCCAAGGTTTTGTGCTTGTACCCTCTGAAGCAATGACCAGAACTGTACCTTGGCCCCTTTTAGACCTGACTGGAGCTGAAGCAGCTGGGATGCAGGGTGGCATGTCCCAAGGCTGGACAGAACAGTCAGGGCCTGGGCCTGGCCCAGGAAACCAGTTTTTCCTCCAAGGCCTCAAAGTCTATGATGGGAAGGGCTGCTGTGAAGGTCTCTGACCTTGCCCTGGATACATTTTTCCCACGGGCTTGGTGATTAACATCCAGTTTCTTGTTACTTATGCAGATTTCTCCAGAGGGCTTCAGTGTCTCCCAAGAAAATGGGTTTTTCTTTTCATTTTTCATTTATTTATTTACTTACTTATTTTTGAGTCTCACTCTGGCAAACCAAACTAGAAATGTAAAGCTGGAGTGCAGTGGTGTGATCTTGGCTCACTGCAACCTCCACCTTCCAGGTTCAAGTGATATTCCTGCCTCAGCCTCTTGAGTAGCTGGGACTACAGGTGCATGCCACCACGCCCGGCTAATTTTTGTCTTTTTAATGGAGACGGGGTTTCACCATGTTGGCCAGGATGGTCTCAAACTCCTGACCTTGTGATCCACCTTGGCTTCCAAAAGCCCTGGGATTATAGGCATGAGCCACAGTGCCTGGCCAAGTTTTTCTTTTCTATCACAATATCGGGCTGCAAATTTTCCAAACTTTTATGCTCTACTACCTCTTGACATTTTGCTGCTTAAAATTTTTTTCTGCCAGATATTCTAAATCATCACTCTTAAGTTCAAAGCTCCACAGATAAAGGACAGAGTCAAAATGCTGCTAATCTCTTTGCTAAAGCATAGCAAGAGTTACCTTTATTCTAGTTTATAACAAGTTCTTCATCTTCTGAGATCACCTCAGCCTGGACTTTACTGTTCATATCAATATCAACATTTTGGTCAAAGCCATTTGACAAGTTTCTAGGAAGTTCCAAACTTTCCCACATATTCCTGTCTGTTTTGAGCCTTCCAAAGTGTTCCAACCTCTGCCTGTTACCCAGTTCCAAAGTCGCATCCACTTTTTGGGCATCTTTATAGCAGCACCCCACTCTCTGCGGTACAAATTTACTGTATTAGTTTGTTTTCACCTTGCTATGAAAAAATACCCAAGACTGGGTAATTTACAAAGGAGAGAGATTTAATTCATTCACAGTTCCATATTGCTGAGGAAGCCTCAGGAAACTTACAATCATGGAGAAAGGCATCTCTTCACAGAGTGGCAGTATGAAGTGAGTGCAAGCAGGGGAAATGCCAGATGCTTTTAGATCATCAGACCTCATAAGACTCACTCATTATCACAAGAACAGTATGGGGGAAGCCGACTCCTTGATCTAATTACCTCTACCTAGTCCTGCCCTTGACAGGAGGAGATTATGGGGATTAGAATTCAAGGTGAGATTTGAGTGGGGACACAGAGCCAAACCACATTATCCACCCTGAATACTAGCTGATATTGGACATGAAGAAGAGGCTTTGGGGGAGGAAACTGCATTTCAACAAGAAAATGTGTTAAGAATGCTAAAATCTTTAGATTGTCTTTACCACAAACTCAGCATGGAAAAAATATTATACAGAAATAAGGCCAGAGTAGGGAGCTTCTTATTGATTGTAGTCTGGAAGTTGTCTGAAAAGCAAAAATCCCTGATTAGATCCAATTAGTGTCAGAGAACTAAAATGCAATTGCATAAAATTGATTTGTTCCCATAATATGCTACATAGTCTGTATTTCACCTAAGCAATACACATATTGCAGATAGTTCACAGAATGTTTAAGCCCTATTTTCACTAATTTAGGAAGCCTCTTTGATAAATAAGTGGACCGTCTGAAAGAGCAGGTTACATCAATACAGATCGACCTTTCTGCATAAACTCTGTTTGAAAGTTAAAGATCCATTTGCAGCTTTTGGGAGGATAGCAAATTGTTCAGAAGGAGAAATGCAGTCTAATCTTAGTGGTCTGATTATTTAGGGAAAATGCTTGATTAGGCTTCTCCAAATTATAATTAAAATAGATCATACTAAATGAGATGCAGTGAATAATACTTCACAGGCAGTAGGATTTCCTAATAACAGTTATTAAATATGCTCTCAATAATAAAATAGCCCTCCAGAAGCTGATATCCATTTTAAATATTATTGTAAGTATATTTACATGGATTTTAAATACTTATTAGGCTAAATAAATATTTATTAAAAAATCTTACTTTCTGGGAGCAGGGTGTAAAAAAATTAGTTTCTGTTAGCATTTTCAATGGTCTGAGTTAGTATTCATTAAAGCTTAGGTGAATTTGCAATTAAAATCACTGTAAATTTTATTAGCTTTTGGTTAAACTGTTTCCATTTAGTACAGAATGCATTAAACTATCCTCCGCTTAACTCTTAGAAGAATCAGTGCAAGATGTAAATAATGTCCTCAAACAAAATTTGGTCAGTGCAATTACCTCAAGTTTAGAATCCCTTCTAACTGAAATTAATAACACATCTACAGTATCAACTATTCCGTAACACATGTTTTCATGTCTTTCATTTTGATTAAAGTTTAAAGAATAAAAAATAAAGTCTAAGATAAGTCTCAGTTATGTTACTTAGTAAAAGAAAAAATAATCTCTTTTAATGGAAAAAAAAAGTTTTTAATTAAATGATTTCCTAAGCTGTCTCCTACACTTTCATTTCCTACCTAAATTAACTGTGACCTCAAAGTCTGAGTAATTGTCATGTATACTTAAATTTCACATGACATAAAATTTATCATAAAATTTCTATATCTAAAACTTTTGAACATTGAAATTCCTTATATAAATATTTTACTGATTTCTCAAATATAATAGATATAATATCCTTTATACTTGACCTTAGGAAAATCTATGTGTATATTCACATTCATACATACTCAAATAACATTTTAACAGGAGGGTAGAAAGTGGAAAATCCTTTGAAATCAAAGACTTATTAGTAATTTTGAAAACTATTTGGAAATTAGAAACAAAAGTAATTGCACAAATAGTAAACTTTTATCTCTAAGTAAAGAGATTACGTTGTATATTATTCAAGAAAGTACTAGAGGAGTGTCCTTTTTTAAAAAAAAAAGTATAAAATGATATGTTTAGAACGCACTAGAAGATTAAGTTCATTGAATGATAAAATTACGGCATATATAAGTAAAATTCACAAAATAATTTCATTCTGATCTTTAAACAACTGCAGTCAATTACTTTTTTGGTTAATTATTCTCTTATTTAGATGTTGTTTATAACTTATTTAAGCAATTACTTTTTAAAAATTATCTCTTCAGGTTTTAATATTCCACATATTCCTTAACTTATTAATATACATGAACCTTTTCTCTCTGATATCAGTTTGAAACTTTTATATACTTTAAAAAATTAATTATATATGAAGCACATCCCTAAAAAAATTTGCTATTACATCTACACCATATGATAATAAACTTATCTGTGATGGGAAATAAAAATTGAACAAGTTGCTGCATAATAGAATAGCATGATAACTGATGTTAAAATGGTTAATATTTTATGTCAATGAGGAGTTGTAACAATATCTGCCCTTAGCCATCCTGTAGAATAATTTTATAAGGTGATATCATGTGCAACTCTACTTTTATATTTATTTGAAACAGTACATGTACACATGGCTTTAAAAATATCATGAAATGATATGATTGATGGGAAATTATGAAAAATCCTCAAGGAGACACCACAACAGAAAATCTATTGACATCTATCTAGCTATCTTCGTATCTATGTATGTATGTATCTACCTAACTATTCATCCATCAATCTAAGCATTTGTGTGTGAATGTGTATATGTGTGTGTGTGTATGGTGTATTTACAGCATACATATTACTAAATGAAGAAAGGTGTTTGTCAATGTTATGAGTGAAGAGAAATATCATTAAAGCTATAGATAAACTTATTTCTAATTTGAAGAAGCTATTAGAGTGATATTTTCCTATAGATATAATTGGTCATATTCAAATATTTTAAAATGAAAAAGCAAGACTTCATGATTTAATGTTTGAGATTTTGCATAACTGTAAAGTTTACAGATAGTAAGATATCAAGACTACACTTAATAAATTTAAATAATATACCAAAAATTGTATGGTTATGCTAAAACAGGAACATTAATTTCAATAACAGCAGGCACATTTATGGACATGAGAATTTAAAAATTCATGTTCTGTAATATGATTCTATACTTATGAGCCCTAAGGACTCTGCCAAAGGCTACTAGAACAGATACATAATTTTAATAAGGTTTCATGATACAGAATCAATGTACAAAATCAGTAGCATTTCTATACATCAGTAATGTCCAGGCTGAGAGTTGAATCAAGAACACAATCCCATTTACAATAGCCACAAAAATGATAAACCTAGGAATACTGCTAATCAAGAAGCTGAACGATTTCTACAACGAGAACTAAAAGCATTGATGAAAGAAATCAGAGATGACACAAGTAAATAGAAAAAACATTTTATGCTTATGGATTGGAAGCATCAATATTGTTTAAATGGCCATTCTGCCCTAAGCAATCTACATATTCAGCACTATTTCTATCAAACTACCAATTTCATTCTTCACAAAATTTTAAAAAATAATTCTAAAATTCATAGAGAACTAAAAAAGAGCCCAAATAGCCAAAGCAATACTAAGCAAAAAGAACAATGCCAGAGGCATTACATTACCCAATTTCAAATTATACTATAAAGTTATAGTATGTCACACCAAACAGCATGCTACTAATACGAAAACAGACACATAGACCAACGGAAAAGAATAGAAAACTCAGAAATAAAGTCACACACTTAAAACCATCTGATCTTCAACAAGGCTGACAAAAGCAATGGGGAAAGGACTCCCTATTCAATAAATGGTGCTGGGATAACCCAGCTAGCCCTGTGCCAAAGAACAGAATTTATTTTTCACCATACACAAAAATCAACTCTATTTTTCACCATACACAAAAATCAACTCAAGATGGATTAAAGGTTTAAATACAACACCCCAAATTATTTTTTAAAATATCCTAGAAAAAAACCTAGAAAACATCCTTCTTTGACATTGATCTTTGCAAAAAAATTTTTTACTATGTCCCCAAAAGCAATTGCAATGAGAACAAAAATTGACAGGTGGGACTTCATTAAACTAAAGAGCTTCAGCATAGCAAAAGAAACCATCAACAGAGTAAACAGGCAACCTAGAAAATAGGAGAAAATATTCTCAAACTATGCATCTGACAAAGATCTAATATCCAGAAACTTAAATAAATAAACACACATACAAAAAAATAACAAAATAACCCCATTAACAAAATAAACACACAAAAAATAACCCCATTAACAAAATAAACACACAAAAAAACAATATAACAAAATAACCCTGGCAAAATACACAAACAAACACTTCTCAAAAGAAGACATACAAGTAGCCAATAAACATATAACAAAATATTCATTTCTTCCTTGCTGTTCTCATGATAGTGAGTGAGTTCTGACAAGATCTGGTTGTTTAAAAGTATGTAGCACCTCCCGCTTCTATCTAATCCTCCTGCTGGAGCCATGTGAGATGTGCCTTTTTCCCCTTTGCCTTCTACCATAATTGAAAGTTTTCTGAGGGCTTCCAAGTCATGCCTCCCATATAGTCTGTGGAACTGTGAGTCAATTTTGTAAGTTACCCCATATCTGGTATTTCTTTATAGCAGTGTGAGAATGAACTAATACATGTTAATATTTCAAATGCTATGTTTAATAAATAGTTTCAGTTATATGTTTCATTAACAAAATGAAAAAATATGAAGTTATACTTGTTTACATGCTAACTGGTAAATAACAAATCAATATTCTAGAATCAGTAGAATAAAAGAAAAAATGTAGTTTAAGTTTAGCAAAAAATAAAAATGAGTCCTTACCTTATTTAATATTGCATTATTTACTTTTATTTCCAGATAGGAACATAATAAAAATGATTGTATTTAAGGAACACTAAACATTTGTATAGTGTTAAAAATATTATTTGTGCAAAATACTGTTACATTAACTTGTGTATACTTTTATGATGAAGATGCTTTCTTTGGTAATCCATTATGAGAAAATAGCATGATAGACATGGCCTTATAGATTTGTTTAATTTTCTTTTGTAGTTCATTTCTGTACATCTTTTAAAGTTTACAATTTTAAAACTAAACCAGTTTATTTTAGAACTTCATTACAGGCTGGGTGAGGTGGCTCATGCCTGTAATCCTAGCATTTTGGGAGGCCAAGATAGGCGGATCTCCTGAGGTCAGTAGTTCGAGACCAGCCTGGCCAACATGCTGAAATTCTGTCTCTACTAAAAATACAAAAATTAGCCAGGAGTGGTGGCAGGTGCCTGTAATCCCAGTTACATGGGAGGCTGCGGCAGGAGATTCGCTTGAACCTGGAAAACTGAGGTTGCAGTGAGCCGAGATAGTGCTATTATACTCCAGCCTGGGAAACAAGAGTAAAAGAGTGAAGAGCGAAACTCCGTCTCAAAAAAAAAAAGAAAAAAGAACTTCATTACGATCTGCACAACTAACTTTAAAATCATTGCAAGAAAGGCAATTTTATATAACTACATTTAAGACACTTAATGAGTACTTCTAGATCACATTAATTACATATAAATCCTATAAAATATTAATTTATTATTGCACTATTTTATAATCATTTTAACTGATATCATCAAGTAGACAACTGCTGCACAGTCTCATAACAGGTTAATTAATTGATCCTAATTAAAAAATCATAAAGGAATCATTCAGGTTCTATTGTTCAAAAACCATGTTTATCTACATATAGTGACAAAACAGTCAATACTTCATTTGAAACTTTATTGTATTTACATAGATTTTAGTTCATTTAGTTACAATGCAGAATATTTTAAATATTGGTTTACGGAATGTTACACTTTGCTGACTATAAAGATTGTCAACAAATTTGCTATGAATACTGTCCAAAAGTAGAACCTCTGTTACAATTCTAAATCATTATTTCTTCATGTTTGCTCCTGGACAAACATTACTTTAATTATTGGTTCAATAACTGAATCTCTATTTTGCAAACAAACATTTTTTAATAACAAAATCTATTTATAAAAAGTCATTTTTTGTTCAACTCATTGCCAGCCATGTAAGCTTTGAAATAATCATGGGAATTTAATCGCATGAAAGATTTACTTCCCTTTACCAAAAAGAGAATGTAATCATTTTGGAAATTGCATTTTTTGATTAATGGAGTGGGGTAAATGCAATGACTTTCAAATTTAGCCATTTATCAGAGTTTACCAGATAGGGATCTAGGCATCTACATATTTCTTCCAGCAAAAACAAAAGACAACCTAAAGGAGATTGTAGTTACTACAACTTTAGGAAAGAGCGAGAATAAGATACAAAGACAAGGAATTATCTAAGAAATCAGCAGGTACAAATATGGCCCAGGATTAGCATAGCACCAATAGCAGACTTGCTTGATGGAGAACTGCCAGATTGCTGTATTGGAAAGGCACTATACTGAGCCCAGATGCTGGGGTTGCACTGAGCCCCAGCCTTCGGGTTAATTTATTGTTTCAAACGGTGAAGATCAGGAAGTTACATGGACAAGGAGGGATGCTGGTTATTTCAGTCTAGGTACTTTTATTAAAGGGAAAATCGTTAAAGAAGTATTTCATCAAGCTTTAGGGTATATTGTGAGGAGAATATATAAAAATGATGCTTTATACAATTCTAATGATTTATAAAGAGTGGTGTTTTTCAGTAAAAAGCAGAAAGGTAAACACAAAACAGGTGGCAGATTCTAATACACTTCCATTAGTTTTGTGTGCTTAAAGATGAAAACATATTATTTCACTGCTTAAGAATAAATTGTGTACTGACCAATAACAGACAAATAAGTAAGTTAAGAAAAATAAAATTAGCATGATTGACTGAAAATGCAATAATTTGTCTATCAGTCTTTTTTTTTTTCCAGAAAAGAAAGTTATTTAAAAATATCACACTTTATGCTGTCTTTGAGAAAGTCTTTGATACTGCTGGTAACTAACTTTGGTTTTACAATAAGCAATTATATTCACAATAAAGATCTTTTTTCAAGCAGCTTGCTAAACCAATGCTTTGAGGATATGTGGGCTTTTGCTTGTTTATAAAATCAGATAATATCATTCCTTAATTTTTACACTCTATATGTAGACACTGACATCGTTATTTATGAATTGACTTTTTGTCTTGGCCTTATCAAAACCTTATAATACCAAATGTGATTTTAATAAATGAAAATAAAATACTAGATATTAAAACAAAGACTGTTTTATATTCCTATAGTAGAAAATGAAAGCAAGAAACATTGTTTGCATAGGTCAGGAATTTTTAAAGTATTATCTTGCCCTATTTTAATACAAAAAATAGTGTCAATAAATTACTAATATCTAACATCTGGAGATATCTTCCTGTTTCCTTTCAGCCTTGTCCTAGTTTTGATTTTTTTTGGGTTAATCCTGCATTAAAAATATCTATGCTTTATTTCTAAAGCATTTTGTGTTGACGTCAGCATTGTACATAAACATCACAAGGTCTACATAGAAGTCCTCATTGTGTACTTTATATGGCCTGCTGCCCCATTCATTGATGTAGCTATTTTAGAAGAATAGTTGATCAAATGTCCTTCATCTATTCTCTTTTGAAAAAATTTTGATTGTTCTTTGTTTTAAATTCCTCCCACAAATAATGTTGTAATAAGCATATTTAAATCACTTTCTACATCATTTTGTAGGCTCTATTGCTGCAAGGAACTAGTGCCCTCTTTTAGGACTCATTTTATTTGCTAACAAAATTTTTGACCAAATGTGGAAATCTAGAACACTCATTCTAGAATATCAATATCTGAGAGCAGGAACTTGTCTCATGGTGTTTCCAGGCTCTAATATATAGAAAGAAGTCATTAAATATACAGGAAATTTATAAATGAGGGAGTGACATAATGGAATGTATAATGTTAATATTATAATACCATCGATATTACCAGATACAAAAAAGATATCTTCTGTGATAATAGATAAAAACATTCTATATTTAAATTTTAACCCATTTTATTAATTATTTAAAATATGGTTTATGTTTATTAACTAGACATCTTTTTTGTATATACATGTGTGCACATGTATACATGTATACATATATGTGTTTTCCTAAATCACAACTTTTTTACAATTTGTTTATATATACATAAATTAGGAGGCATTGAATATAACAATAAAAATCTAAAAATAGAAATTTTAATAGGAAAGAAAACAGTTTGGTTTGACACTTTCATGTTTTGAGGAACCATATACACTCTGTATTGTGGCTATGGGTAACAGTAATTATTAAGATTAGGATAAATGTCAATAGAATATCTTGCAAATGATAGTAACTTTGCAGAAAAAGATACTGTTCTTGTTGAGCATCGCTATATAATATGTATCATGTATTATAATACTTCATCTGTTCTTTTTGCTGATATTTTATTACAGTACACTGAGAGACATTTATGGGGAAAAGTATGTCTCATATTCATATGAAAATCATGTGCTGTGACATTGCACGTCCAATATGTTCTAGTCCCATCTTTGCCAAGGACTCCTACCCTGCTTAACTCATTTTTAAGATAATCTTAAATATATAGTCTTAAGTATCTATTGAGTTAGATAAGAATAGATCCAATAAACATATCCATCCTTTTACTTATTTTTGGTTACAAAATTTCATCTATAATCAAGATTCTGGATCATTTGCTAAAATTACACCATGATGAATAAAAAAGACACAGCCTCTGACTTTTGAAGGTAATAACCTAAAAGAGAGAATAGATTTTGTCAAATCCACAAAATTAGATAGGAAAAGAAGAGTTGATAATGAATACTGCAAAAGAAACTGCAGAATATAATAGACACTCTAACAGGACAAACTTAATTAGATGAAAACTAAAGGAGGTCCTATTGAGTGAAAAGTTTGATGAGACATGCAATTAAGAAGAATTGAGACAGAGAATACCTATAAAATTAATTTTCTTTTTTTTCTATCCACCTTGGTTGAATGTCAAAAAAATAATTTTCAAGAAGAAATAGCATACTCAAAAACCATCAGGATGGAAAGGTTTTGTTAATTAAGAGGAGGACTGAAAGAACATCAGAGTGGCTAATGAGAAGGTTACCACATTAAAGAAGGAGCCTGGGCAGGACTAGAGGATGGAAAATCCTGTTTACCATATCAACAACTTTGCCTTTTATTGTAAGGAAAAAGAGAAGCCATTGAGGGGTCTTAAAAGGAAGATTATATGATTTAATTTTTACACTGAAACTACATTTTAGACAAAAACACTTTTGTCTTAAACCATTCTCCCAGACTTTAGCTTCTCTATGAGTATGATTTAAGACAAAGGAGCAAAAGGGAGGCAAGAATGAAACTGGAAACACCAGTAAAGTTGCTATTAGGGAGGCCTAGGCAGATGAGGTTGGTTTCAACTAATTCAGTAGAGACAGAGTGGTGCAGTAGAGAAATATGAAAATGAATGTCATGATATATCTTGGTTATATTCATTTTTGTGCTTAAATACAGATTAGCTATCGGCAAGGTGGGGGAAGGCTAGTAACAGTGGGTGAGAATGAGACAAGTGTGAAGGAAGATGATCAGTGTGGGGACATGTATGTCTTGGAAGTTGAAGTTGAAGCTTAGTCTGCTAGAGAAAACTAAAAGACATTTCAAAATCAAAAGCAAGAGTTCAGTTCTGATCATGTTAGCTTTGAATTTCCCTTAATATACACAAATAGTAATGTCAATTTTGTGGTTACTTATAGAGATGCCAATTGGAATATGGATAACATTTAAGCAAATAATGGGAAAAATCGTGAAAAGAAAGGCAAAAAACTAGTTTTGGAAAACTCTATTATTTATCATCAGGTAGACAAGAAATCAGCAAAAACCAGATACATTGATAGAGTTAGAAATAAATGAATATAGTGACATAGATCTCAAGAAATAGTGCTTCAGTAACTACATTATTAATTGTATGGTATGAGTATTAGTCCATTTTCATGCTGCTGATAAAGACACCCGATACTCGGCAATTTACAAAGAAAGAGGTTTAATGGACTTACGGTTCCACTTGGCTGGGGAGGCTTCACTATCATGGTGGAAGGTGAAAGACACGTCTCACATGTCTGCAGAAGAGAGAGTAATAGTACTTGTGCAGGGAAACTTCTCTTTATAAAACCATCAGATCTTGTGAGACTCAATCACTATCCTGAAAACAGCACAGGAAAGACCTGCCCCCATGATTCAATTATCTCCCACTGGGTCCCTCCCATAACACATGGGAGGTCAAGGTGAAATTTGGGTGGAGACACAGCCAAACCTGAGAATTCAAATAATGTGAGGCCAAAAACTTGCCTATTGAATTTGTCATATGGTTGTAACTGGTAAAGCAAGAGCAGTTTCAGTGGGTCTCCAGGAATAGGAACTAAATTTGTTAAAGGGTGCAAAATTACAGCTAGACAGCAAGAACAAGTTCTGGAGTTCCACAGCACTGCAGGATGACTATAGATAACAATAATACACAGTTTCCAATAGCAAAAGGAGGACTTTTTTCCCCAAAAGTTTTAGGGAGACTCAACTTTTTCCTTGACAAATCCCAAATTAATTATTAGGTTATATTTGTAAGGGAATAAAAGGAGAGTTGAGAACTTCAACTTACAGATACCAACTGGGGGAATTTTCAATAGCATCCATATTTTTTCTACTCTTGATAACTCTACTGATTAGATGACTTTCCTGGAACTGTTTAAAAGATCTGAGACACTCTCCTCTCAGAGCAATACCCTCTCCCAACGATTATATAATATACAAAGAAAGATTAGTTGACTAGCCTCTTGGAAAAATACTAGTCCCTTTTTCTCTTCCTGTAATTAAATCGCTTCTTTCTTTTACTTCTAAGAAGAGTGGCTTTTTATAATCTCTTCTTTCTTATTTGAGGCATTGAGAGAAATTTTTTTTATTATCATCTCATAGAGTTACAAAACAAAGAACTTTCATGATAGAAAATTTCAGAGTTTGCTTTCTTTCCCTTATTATCATGAAAAATTTCAAGAAATTAGGAGTTCCGTTGTGGTAGAGACAGGAGACAGGCAAGGGTCCCCAGCAAAACCCCAGCTTCAAGCCTAAAACAGCCTAAAGGATGAAAAACCAGGCTGCTGATCCTGGAGGAAGCCCGCCCTTTCCTGACCAATTCTTTCCAAATGATACCCACTTGTGCACTGGGAGGACGTGGTGAACCCTCAAGAAGTTTGGGACATATGCAGGCGGAGGAGCCTGGCGTCTGCTATTCCTGAGTGGTGACCTGGAATTCAATCTGTGAGGTGGGAAACCTGCTAATAGGAGTCTCTTTCGCTTTGCTGAGAGTTATTTTACTTTTTTTTCCTTTTTGCCCAATAAATTCCATTTCCTCACCCTTCCAGGTGTCCATGAGCCTAGTCTTTCCTGCCCATGTGACAAGAACTAAGGTGAGGGTTCTGAACAGTTAGTCTTGATGCACTATATTTTCCTTGTTACAATGAACCAATTCCAGGTGCTCACAGATGATGGAAATCTTGACATTTGGTAAATGGCCCAGGGTTAAGCAGGACACTTAACATAGTTTTCTCTCTTGTTTTTCTAATGGTTATTATTGTTCAGCTCCAGTCTAGTTACATAACAACTTCACTTTGCTCTGGTCTTTTTGGCAATTGTTGTACTTCACCAAAATGTTTTCTAGTGAGTTCATCATAAAAATTTAACTGGAACAGACCAGGCGCAGTGGCTCACGCCTGTAATTCCAGCACTTTGGGAGGCTGAGGTGGGCGGATCACAAGGTCAGCAGTTCGAGACCAGCCTGGCCAATATGATAAAACCCTGTCTCTACTAAAAATACAAAAATTAGCTGGGTGTAGTCATGGGCGCCTGTTATTCCTGCTACTCGGGAGACTGAGACAGGAGAATCGCTTGAACCCAGGAGGCAGAGGCTACAGTGAGCAGAGATTGGGCCATTGCACTGTAGCCGACTCTGTCTCAATAAATAAATAAAAATTTAACTGGAGCTTCTGCATTCTAGCTAAAGGTGATAAATTATATGACTTTGATACTATACATATATGAACTAAACCATATAAAATGTAGTAATTATTTTAAACATTGGTGACATTTCTACTGGGCAGCCTACATTCATTTAATTCCATTTTCCTTTTTTTCACTAGATCAATCTATATTAAGAAAGCAGTAAATAACTTTGTTAAGTGAACAGGGTTTTTTATTGTTTTCTGTATGTGTATCTTTTCCATAATTAAGCTTAACAAAGATTGCACTATTTAGTTTAGTATAGTATAAAACTGTATGAAACAGACATTCAGAAAATAAGAAAAAAGAGTATGTGTCAATCCCATAAAAATGTTTCAAAGAAAAAAAACAGAGAGGAAAGTCGTGGCGGTAAACTGCTGGTTAAATCGCATTTTATATATAATTATCGTTACACAAGAAGGAGAAACAGACACCTGACACACTAGGGGAATGTGAGCCGTGAGCCTGCACTCAAGGAGAATCAAAATTTGGAAGAAAAGAGAGCTGTTCATGGAACCATCAGAAAAGTGATCAACCTGGAATTTAAGAAACAAAGTGAGAACTTTCTAAGGAAAGTGAAAACAACTCCAGTAGCAAATCTCCGAAAAATAATTATGTAATGCATACTTAATAGGGTCAGCACAAGGTAAAGATGAAAGCCTTATAACTTCATATGTTTGATCAAATTTTGATAAACAATTGGAAGGTCTTTGTCATGTAACCTATGTATTACTCAGAGGCTTCTGGGTTTCATGAAGTACTGTCCAGATAGATAATCTCTTTCTGGAAAACTTCAAACTATTGCTTCTTATAAAGATCATGAATAAATTCTAGATGTCTTGTTTATGAAAACCTAATATAAATATTATTTAGCAAGGTTAAGGATATAAAGAATTTTTTTATAATAGGTATACACACATGCACATATATGAGTAAATTAATTGAAAGACATTTGCCTTTAGAGATAAAATGTTAATTAAAAGCAGAGTATAAATCTCATCACTCTAGTCTTTAAGATAGAGTTAAAAGTTTTAAAATGAGTCTTACATGGATCTGTCTAGTTGAAATGTATGGCCCTTACAATCTGACAGATGATACATTGTTAAACTTTTTCCCCTAAATAACTTCAATATTTTTACCACAAAAATGATTCTCTGAAAAAGATGTCAACAGTGCTAAATTGAAAACCATTTCATTTGTTTTAATTTATATAAAACTGAATTTTATTTTTGGCTTCCACTTTGTGAAGGGTCATTAGAGTGTAATTGTCCCATTAGTGACAGTCTGAAAATGTAGGCATGAAGCCATAAACTATAAATCCATTTCACTGACCCTTTGGGGTTTGCTTTAATGCCTTCTTGTCTGTTAGCTTTTCAATAATGTTGCATACTGTAGACAAAGATAAATCTGGCTTTATTGAATGAAAAGCAATGATGACGGGTCATAGTCACAGTAAATTATTTTTTTTTCAGTTGGTTCCCAAGTGAGTGGTTAATGTGAAAATGGTTCACAGAATTGTATGTTCAGTATTATAAAGGTGACATTCCTTATTTTTTTTCTCTCTCCAATGTCATTTCTGTCCAGATGTGGTTGCAGGAATAATTTGAGATAAAACATAGAGAACATTTAATAATTATTTTTGCTGAAATCCCTGAATATTATCTATTTTGCTAGCTAACGTCTTTCTGGAAAATTATAAATTATATTGTAACGGTGAGATGTATTAGCTGTACAGAGCACAGGAGCATGTTTGATCTGGAGAGAAACGTGTGATATTCATAGTGGCTGATGCGTTCATTCCCCTTCTGAAAGAGCGACCACCAGATGTTATTTACACATAGGATGCTTTGCTTTAAGTGGTGCCACCTGGCTGCCTGGGTCACAGTGGACAACTAGGGGATTAGTCCTTAAAATAAAGAGCAGTTATTTTAGTTTAAATAAGATGGCATGAAACTCTTGCCAAAATACACATCCTACATTGATTGTGACTAATTAGACCAATATGATCCTCCTCTTCAGGAATCTTGGCAAAATGTATGCAGAAATACATACAAAAGGCAAAGGAGACCTGAGATGATGGAAGCTGTGTGTCCAAAATATCCTGAAGTAGGAAAAAAGAAGTAAGGAGAAGCTGCAGTGTTGTCAGGTGTAGACATAAAGAGAAGAGAAATAGAGAAAAAACACATCCCAAGAACCTCAGGTCGGTAATGCAGGACTGCCATTCAGCAGGTGCCCCCTGGTATGGCCAGATTGCTAGTCAAATATTGCAATAAGTTCAAGGTGGTTGGTAAAGAGCTGATTTTGTGAGGCACCTGTGCATCTGTCTGTCACCACTAGCTATCTTGGCTACTCTCCTATATCCAGAAATCAATGTGTTAAAGCCAGAGAGGCCTTTATTCTGGTTTGTTAAGCCCTGAGCCTTCCTGGTGGCCAAATATTTGAACTTTTACCCATGTAAAGTAAGGTACTGTGAAAGCCTGCCCCTGAGGAAATAGGATTCTGCTGCTGTGATCTGAAAGACCAAAATAGGTGGCCCTTAATCAACAATGACAAGCCTCAAGATAAAGATATATAAGTTACCTAAAGGTCAAGGGTTCAGGATTCAGCTGGCATTGCACCTTCCTAAGTTCTTATGGCTACAAGGACAAACATACTCTTGAGAAACTCCCTAAGAAGAGGAGCTATTAGGCAAAAATGACCAGATTTACAGCATAGGCCACTACAATGCCCATCAAACAGAGAACAGACCTTGCAAACATTCTTTTCTTATAAACAATTGCAGACTTTAAATTGGCTTCAGCAGCTTACACAGGCTGTGCACAAAGTGCCTTGTGACCTGCAGTTCACTTTTGGTCACTTTTTGATGTACAGAGTCAAATTCTACCTCACTGCAATGCTGAAACCCCACCCCAAAGTGAACCTGGAATGGTGTTACATATGTTTGCCCACTGCACCTGTGCTCAGCTTCCCTCATAAATATGTATAGATTTCTCCCCAAACCTATGGAATATGTGTGTCTCTATTGTGTAACGAAGATTCTGTGAGGCCTAACGCCCAGCCTGCTTTCTCCCTCTGTACATGCTGGAGACTGTCTCTTTGCACTTTTGAAACAGTCACCAACAAAGCTGTCATTTCCACTATTGATCCATCCTAGTGGACTTTTGCACCACACTTCCATACTGTAAGTCAGGGGTCCCCAATCATTTTGGCATCAGGGACCAGGGACTGGTTTTATGGAAAACAATTTTTCCATGGACAGGGGAGTTGGGGGATAGTGTTAGGGTTCACATTAGGGTCCACGCTCCTGTAAGAATCTAATGCTGCTGCTGATCTGATGGGAGGTGGAATTCAGGCAGTCATGCTCCCTCATCCACCACTTGCCTCCTGCTGTGTGGCCCATTTTCTAACAGGTCATGGACCAGTACCAGTCCATGGCCCAGGGGTTGTGGACTCCTGCTGTAAGTGACATTACAGGGCCTCCAAGAGTCTTGATTACCAGATCATCTCATGTGCTCCTTTACTTGTCTGATGTATTAATACATTTCTATATTTAAGCAAATTTTTGTTCTGTCCAGTCAGACAGAACATAACCATAATACAGATCATTCAGAACATAAATCTGATTTTAGAATCAAAGAAACCTATTTAAATATGGAAGACCAAGAAATATGGCTTAACTGATTATATATTCTTAGCTCTACTGAAAGTAGCTATAGAAAAGTTCAGTACACCTGTCTGGGCGCAATGGCTCAAACCTGTAGTCCCGGCACTTTGGGAGGTGGAGGCAGGTGGATCACAAGGTCAGGAGATCGAGGCCATACTGGCCAACATGGTGAAAGCCCGTCTCTACTAAAATACAAAAAAATTAGCCAGGCGTGGTGGCAGGTGCCTGTAGTCCTAGCTACTTGAGAGGCAGAGGCATGGGAATCACTTGAACCTGGGAGGTGGAGGTTGCAGTGAGCTGAGACTGCACCACTGCACTTCAGCCTGGCGACAGAGCAAGACTCTATGTCTCAAAAAAAAAAAAAAAACAAAAAAAAACCAAAAATCCTGAGAACTAGATGTACCATGCCTACTACTTCTAGTTCCAATAGTAGTTGGATTAATACTAACATAGTGCATGATCTTAAATAGATAAATGATTACAGAAAATTGAAATATTTCCCCCTACTTTCTGATTAGTTACATCAGTCATAGTATTCATAATGAAAATTAGCCCATATAAACATAAACATACATATTTTGTGTATATATATATATATATATATATATATATTTTGGCTTGCATATATTGACATCTTTAAATATCATACAAATAAATGTATGTACTTATGCAATATGCAATGCTGTAGAGACTGCTGGATCACTGAAATCCAAATTCTCTTCTCTTTCCTAGACACACAGCTAGACTACACTTTCTAGTTCCCTTAGAGGTTAGGAGTGCCCACCTGACCAAGTACTTGCCTATCTTTGAAGTAGGAACGAAAGCGTTATGTGCCACTTTCATGAATGGCCCACAGAAATTTCCGAGCTCCTTTGCCTTTCTGGATGACTGAATCGAAGATGACTTCCAGAGAAAACTTTGAAGCCATGAGTTAAAAAAAGAATACATGGCACAAAGCTACCTTGTTAGCTTGTTTACCTTACCTTGTTTACTGTTATATGAAGAAAAATAAACTGCTATAATATTTTAAATAGCTTTGAATCTATTCGCTAGTGTAGTCAATATATCCTATCTTGCCATACACAGTAAACCTGAAAAGAGAAGTTTGTGGTTAAAAACAGCTACTAGAAAATAAAAAAAACATTTTTATACTACAGTCTGGTAACATATTTGGAACTGAATATTCATAAAATAGGAAGAATTCTGTATTTTTACTAATTTTCTGTATAAAGAGAGGAACATTTAAAATTGTTGATGTTACTAGGCTCTGGCTAAGTGTTATTACTGCAGGAATTGAATCTCTGTAAAAGCAGACTTTCCATTGCCTTTGCATTCATCTGGTGGGTTCTTTATACACAGTAATTTATTATAAATATGTATTAACATAGAAAAAATCACATTTTGTAAGTTGATCTATTACTTTTCCGAAAATTTTTTTAGTGCAACTTTTTAAAAATTATACTTTAAGTTCTGGGGTATGTGTGCATATCGTGCAGGATTGTTACATAGGTAAACATGTGCCATGGTGGCTTGCTGCATCCATCCCCCTGTCACCTACATTAGGTATTTCTCCTAGTGTTATCCCTCCCCAACCCCCCCACCCCGGGGATACCACCCCTAGCCCCCGCCCCCCCCACCTGCCCGGCGGTGGTGTGTTAACCACCCCGAGCCCCCGACCCCCCACCAGGCCCTGGTGTGTGATGTTCCCCTCCCTGTGTCCATGTGTTCTCTTTATTCAACACTCACTTATGAGTGAGAACATGTGGTGTTTGGTTTTCTGTTCATCACTGGTCATTAGAGAAATGAAATGTTATTCTTAAAATGTGTCTGTTAACTGTATCGTGCAATTTTCCAATATGGCAAAACTAAAATTGGTGAATTTGAGGAGAGTGTTTAGAAGTAACATTTCATGTAAGGTATGAGCAAGGTAATGACAGTGCAAAAAAAATCCACAGTGACCAGTGCAGTACACCAGGTGACTAGTAAAGGTAGCAGACCAGTAAACCTGAAAAGATGAAGGAAGAAAGGCATTACTAGAACCAAGAAAGAGGCTATATGGAGAAAGTCATATGGGAACTGTGCTCTCCAGTTTAGGGATTTAGCCATTGCACCAAAATAAACAAAAGGAATAATTACGCCAATGCCACTGCCCTCTCTCCTCCAGTTCCTGCTTATGTTGACCATTGGCTGAACCCAAATAACTAGGAGGAAGCAAGCAGCGCATTAATGTAGTCTCTACCCATTAGGCTTCTGGGATGAGGAACACACAGTACAGAAGTTTGGGGAAAGAATATGGAGGGGCAAATCAGTTATCTAGCCATCTCACTAATAAAAGGCTCCACTTATATTAGTGGTCACTACACTGTAAAATAAATTAGTCAATAGTAGCTGATTAGGGTGTGATCGGAACATAAAACACTCTAATCATCAGTTTTATTTATAGATATGATGATTCTATACTTTGGAATGTTGATTTGTTTGACTTTGCCAAATCTCATGGTGAACTTGTCCCCTGTGTTGAAAATGGGGCCTAGTGGAAGGTGTTTGAGTCATGGAGTCAGATCTGTCATGAATAGCTTAGTGCTGTCCTGGAAGTAATGAGTGAATTCTCACTCTGCTTCTTCCCACAAGAGCTGGTTGTTAAAGAGAGCCTGACACCTTCCCCTGCTCTCTCTCTGTCTCCCCTCCACTCTCTCTCTCTCTTTCTCACTTCCTCTCTTGTCATGTGATCTCTGCACACTTCCTCTGCTTTGACTTCCACCATAGTGGACGCATCCTAAAGCCCCCACCAGAAGCAGATGCTGGTGCCATGCTTCTTGCATAGTCTGCAAAGCCAGGAGTCAAATACAACTTTTTTTCTGTCTACACTGTCTAGCCTCAGGTATTCCTTTATTGGAACACAAATGGACTAAGAAAAACTGTATCTAGGTGTCTTTAAAAACCAATTAAAGATGAAATTCGTAAACATTGTATGGATGAAATTAATAATCAAGTAATATTAGAGCTGGAAGTAATGTAAGGGTCATCTTATAATTTTCCAGACAATAAGTTTTAAATATGATAGGAAAATTAACACATATAAAAAGAGACAACACGGTGTGTGGTTTTAGATTGATTAATCACTCCTGCCTCAACATACAATCCAAGTTCTAAAACATTAAGATAAAACATGCAGAATAAAATAATAATAGAATTCAAAGTAGTTTCTATTGATGGTAAAGCCATTCTGAAAGCCACAAATTGGAAGTGACCCCAATTTGCCTTCTTACTTCCTCTCCCAGGATTAGCACTTATGAAAACCTGGCCTGAGGAGAGATTGGCTGAGAAATAGTATACACACCCAAAATAATTTTCTTAAATTTCCTGAGACTCATAGGTGTGGATAGGGGAGAGTGACTCAAAATTTCTTAGGAAGAAAGGACTGAATCTGAACACTCAAAAAATAGAACTGGAGGAAAACATTTGCCACCTCAGGCTTGCAGATTTAAAACGTGAATAAGAATTTCAAGCCATCCCTGCCCATGCTCAGGACAGTCTTTTCAGACCTGTCTTCTTTATAACTTAACCTCTCTGATACATCCAAGAGTTGACCATATCCTCCTGGAAAACTGTTCTGTGACATTACTTTTGAAAATTATTTTTCCTTCTGCCTTTTCAGTTTTTATACTCAGTAAGTTTGATGTCAGCTTCTTTTTAGGACTTTTGGTAGTTTGAGTTACTCAATTTTGGTCTTGATTTTTTTTTAATCTTAAACTGTACTCCAACCACAGGCCGCTCCATTCTATCATGATGGACTCAGATACCAAACTTTTATCCCTGAATTTGTATCCTCAAATATTTATTTAGTATTTTAATATCTGGGCGAATACATTAAAGCTATACTCATGATGTTCCCATAATCTGAAACACTATTAATTTCCAGACGTGGAATTTTAACATTTCATAACAAAGTAACTTGGTTAGCTTCATGCCAGTAATCTGGAGTAGCACTGGCACCATGTTTCCAACTCCAAAAGCCGATGACTCATAATATTTTATTGAAAATAACTTAAAATAAATATGTTTTGTGAAAATTCTGCTTTCATTCTCCACTATTCAAATAAAAGAAGAAAAAAAAATCATAGATGAAATTTAGCTTATTTCAGAGATGAGCTCTAAGAGGGGGTGAAACATCACCAGTGTCCTCGGTGAAGAGAGAAAGTCATGAAATTAGATATACAAACTTTTGCTTTGTTTTGTCTATTTTTCAGGCAGAGAGAAGAGAAGGAGGTAAAGGTCCTATACAGGTTTAAATTAGAGATACAATGGAAGCCAATAGATTGGAATAAAATGAAGAAGGCTAAATTAGTAGGACAAAAATTTGGAAATATAGAGAAGATAAGTCAAATTTTAAAGTTCTTGTTATGTATGAAATATTATAAAACATATTATATATTATATGCTATGTATAAATATATAATATAAATTTTACATATTATATATTATAAAACAGTATGGTTTACATTTTTACATGACTACTCTTGTGTCTTTTTCTATTTTGAAATTTAAAAAAAATTTAGAATAGTTTCAGATTTATAAAAATTTTATAAAGATAAGAGAATTCCAGTACACTCCACCCCCAGTGTTCTCTATTATTAACATTTTATTTTAATATGGAACTTCTATTATAATTAAGACATCAATGTGAATACATTCTAATTAACTAAAGGCCATAATTTATTTAGTTTTGCTGAGTTTTTTCTCTGTATCCTTTCTCCGTTTCAGAATATCATTTAAGATACCACATTGCATGAAGTAGTCATGTCTTCTTAGGCGCTTCTTGGCTATAGTTTTCTCTGACATTGTTTTTGATTACCTCAGTTGTATTGAGGAATCTTCAAATATTTTGTAGAATATTAATCAATTAGCATTTGCCTGATGTTTTTCTCATGATTCGACTGAGTTCATGGGTATTTGGGAAGAACACCAAGCATGTAAACTGAGTTTTCTTTTCTTTTCTTACCTTAATGCACTAACTAGATACTCCAGCAGAGTACTGAATAGAAGTAAGAGAAGACATTATTGCCCTATTGCTGATATTAAAAATACATCCAGTGTGTCACCATTAGGTATGATGGTAGCTGTAGGGTATTTTATCAAGTGGAACAAGGTCCCTCTAGCCCAAGATTTCTGAGAGAGTACTTTCTTAAATTTTTATTTTTTTAATCATAAATGGATGCTAAATTTTGTCAATACTTTTTCTATATATATTAACATAATTATATAATTTCTGTTTTAGTTTGTTAATGTGTCAAATTACATTGATTGATTTACTAATATTGGACCTGCCATGCATATTGTCGTACCATGAATAAAGCTCAATTGGCTGTGCAAAATTTTTAAGTAAATTGTTTGATTCCATTTACTAATAGTGTGTTGAGAACTTTTGCAACTGTGTTCATAGGAGTTATTAGTGTGCAGTTTTTCGTTCACATTTATTTATATATTTACTTATTTATTTTCATGGATATGGAAGTAGTGGGTAAAATGTTTTTTCTTTCTTGAAATGTCTTTATCTGGTGTTGGTATTAGGTTAATGCTGGTCTCATGGAATGTTTCTATTTCCTGGAAAAGACTGAAGATAATTACTACCATTTCTTCCTTGAATGTTTGAGAAAATCCACTGGTAAAACCATCTGGTCCTGGATGCTATACTTTTTGGAATGTTACTGGTTATTTATTTATTTTAATGTGTATTGGGTTATTTAGGTAATCTGTTCTTCCTTTTTTGAGTTTTAGTCATTTGTGTCTTTCACAGAAAAGGTCCACGTCTTCTTTGTTTTTGTTTTAAAGATAAATTTCATTGTGCATATATAAGATACATAACATGTTATGAGATATATATAGATATAAATATAGATGATATAAATAAAACAACTGACCGTGGTTAAACAAATAGACATATCCATCATTCCATATAGTTACCCATTTTCTCCTTGTGGCAAAGGCAAAGATAAACTACTTACTCTCAAAAGTCTGGAATACAATACACTTTTATTAACTATAGTTCTTGTATTGTACATTCAATTTTTAGACTTGTTCTTCCTATATGTCTACCACTTTGTATCCTTTGACCTACAACTACCCATTTCCTCACTCCTATGCTGACCTTCGTAACTACTTTTATTCTCTATTTCTGTATATTTGACCTATTTTTATATAAATATAAATGTTCCATCTAATATATTTTATATATATATATCAAGTTCCATCTAATATATTATATATATATATATAGGCCAGTGCAGTGGCTCACCCTGTAATCCCAGCACTTTGGGAACATGAACAAGAATTGTTACATGAACGAACAGTACCACGTTCTCCCCACAGCCCCCCATTTTCTGTACTGTGGTTAGAGGGAAGGAGAGGGTGCTGTAATGGTCCTTGGGGCTCAGACCTTGGGACTCCCAGGCAAGAGCCGTAACACCCCTTGGGGCTCCCCAGTTGCTGGCTTCTCCGAGGTTACAGGCACTATCATGTTCCCCTTGTCCAGATGTAAATGCCCAAGGCAGAAGCAGGTTATGACATGCCCAGGGCTGAGCAAAGCCCAGGCAGGAGATTTCCAGCTGGTGAAGCTGCACCAAAAGAATCCCGTGTCATAGTGATTGACCATTTGTGTTATATTTACCTTCCTTCTTAACTAGAAGTAGGGACTATTATAGGATAGGTGTCCCTTTTTAAAGATTTCTGAGTTTTCGAATTATTTTATATTTGGTTTTATTCTTTATAACTGAGCTCCCAATAAAGGAAATAGTTTTTATTTATTTTTTATTTTGAGACAAAGTCTCACTCTGTTGCCCAAGCTGAAGTGCAGTGGCATGATCTTGGCTCACTGCAACCTCCACCTCCCAGGTTCAAGAGACTCTCCTGCCTCAGCCTCCCAAGTACCTGGGACTACAGGCACATGCCACCATGCCTGGCTAATTTTTGTATTTTTAGTAGAGACAGGGTTTCACTATGTTGGGCACACTGATCTCAAACTCCTGACCTTGTGATCTGCCTTCCTTGGCCTTCCAGAGTGCTGGGATTACAGGCATGAGCCACCACGCGCAGCCCAGAAATAGTTGTATTAATAAAATATATGTGACTATGGCTTGTTCTTTTAGTTATTTTTATTGTTTTTATAGCTCAAATTCAGCCAGTACAATCAGTTCCTAAGGCCTGAAATGATACCTAGGTTGCTTTTTAGCATGCTTTGGAACTGCCACTCTGCCATACCCTTTTTATTTCAGATGGCAAATACTAAGCAAATCACATTCTTTCGATCAAGCTGTTCCACAAACCATCCATCAAGAGCGTAGAGCACGGCTGATTTTAAGTTGCACAGCAGATCTCTTCCCAGGAGATTTACAGTAGATTCAAGGGAAACTAAGAACACATATTGCTCAATAAAGGGACCTATCTGTGTGGGAATTGTGGAGGAAAGGGATAAGTAAAAGGCTGGCCCAAAATACCAACAACCTCTGTATTGATGTGTTACTAGTTGTAAAGCAAGACATTTCCAAGGAATTTGCAGAATAGGTTTAGCACCAGTGTCTGCCAGAAAAAGGGGAAGATAAGTTAGCCTGAGGAAAATATATTGATACATTTATCCATCATTTTCCATCTCCAAGTCTCTCAAACTGTTAATGCTGAGCCACTGCTAAGTATTTGTTGGCTGAGTGTTTTGTCCTTTTCGGTTCCCTTAATTCTCTTGTCCTGGCAATCCTGGCATCGTGGAGTCTCTTTCTACAACCCTTCTTCCAACATCCTGCCCACTTGCAAGAGTAGCATACAATCTCTATAAGCACTTTGCAACTTTCTTACGTTGGCCAGAGTAAGGATTATTCACTTTAGTAAAGAACTGTAACACAGCAGCCCACAGAGCAGTCTTTCATCTATTCCCTTCTTTGTCTTTCCTAAAGTGTCTCCAAATGAGAAAGTACTACCAAGATTTGAGAATAATTCAAGTTTGCCATCCTACCACCTTTTCCTTAAGTTTAGATAATTGACAAGAAAGCCAAGATAAAGGTAATCAGGATAAGAGGGAAATTTTGACCTGCCCTTGGATCTACTGCAATAATTTTTTGGGAAAGCCTCGACAAACCACTGATGTAATCAGAAGACTCGCCAGTCTTCTGGTACATTACTGCAATATCTCCCAACTCAACTCTGCCAGAAAGGCTAAAAGTATTGGCATTAGCCACTCTTTTCGATAGGTCTCTAATGCCCTGTAATCATTCTTAGTAATGGAGGATGATAGATAGACGGCTTCAGTGGCACCAAACAGCCTGATGGGAGTGTTATTCTAGATCCTATCAAAAGATCACAATTTGCTAATAAGAGAATTCAATGCAATAGCCGGTGCACATCCCCATGCATATGCTAGTAAACTGAAAACACACTGCATAGTACTTTGGAACATTTCTAGGGGCACAGGGAAAAGTGTCCTTTAAATTAGTAACATCAACTGGTAAGAAATGCATCCAAATTACCCAAGAGTCTTGGGAAGCTTCCCAATGGCATCAGCTTTGCTGAAAATTCAAATGAGAAGACATGGTTTTTGTCATATGGAAAAAAGAAAAAAAAAATGCATGTCACTTTTTCCCCACTGTCTCTGTTGACATTCATCAGCTGCATGCCTTGTTTGTTTTCCTCTCTCCAAGTCAACAGCGGAACTACTCTCCATCCTGCTGTCTTCATATGGGGACACAGTCTTTCATCCAAGCTCTCAAGCATTTCATGATCCTGTTTCTTTATTATTTCTGCCTTTCTTGCCCCATGGTCTATGAATAACAAGGAACTCCTAGAGGTGAAACCTGATCTAACACATGAAGTGGACCCTATGTGAGCCTACCAAGCACACAATCCTGCATCCTTAAACAGAGCTAGGAATTCATTCAGGAGTCACTTTGAGGCAGGGAGAAATAAAAATATGCAGGGGAAGTGGAGAGAGCTGGGACAGTGGAGAAGGGAGGAGGAGGTTTCTGTGAAAGGAAAATGCCTTTAATTATTGCCTTGCCTTTTAAATTTTTAAATTTTTTTTCTTCTGAATATCCAAATCATTTTGAACATTTCTCCTAGAATGATACTTATTTAATAAATACCAGTAACTCCTTTGCTTGAGACGAAGTTCTTACTTTCACATATAGATTAATTTATCCAAATCAAAAGAAGCATCCTTAGGCCACTGCAGGCCTGGAGTCTCCTGTGAGTCATCATTCCATAAGTGACAGAGGGACAGTAACCAGAGAGAGAGACCTGCAGACGACACTCCTGTCTTCACATATTTTCTAACCATATGTGACTCTGATGAGATTTTAGAGCCCATATTGTTCATGCTTATTCCATAGAAAAGTCATAAATTTGGTAAGAGTGGATTGGTTAGAGTGCCAAACCAGAAGAATTTTTTTTTGATAATTCGGAGTCTCTTACCTGATTGTGTGGGGTAAGATCAGACCTTCCTTGTCTGCTCATTTTAGGAAATGCCAAAGTCATCCTGTCCTCATTAAAATTGTTGGGAAAATGTAATTTAAAAGAAAATATTCTGCCAATCCAGAAAACCTCTCTTCAAAGGTAAAAGAGAAAGAAAATTATCTTATTATTGAATAAGTGTTGAAACAGAATATGATGCACGTCATAGGCAATCCACAAAGTGACTGCAGAGACAGAAAGAACTCACGTATTTTACAGAGAAACAGATCCAACCCATTACATATATTTTCAAGATAAACAATAACTAGTCTTCAAGTAAAAGGACTAGACAGCCTATTTTTCTTTAATAGTCCATCCTAAATATACCTGGTAATTGAGGTGATTATCTATGTTAATTAATTGGCTTTTTAAGAAGAAAAAGCAAACTTTCATATCTTGAAGACAAGAGGTGTTTTTCAACTGGGATCCAGCACCAGCTAAAGTTAGGCTCCTAACCCTCTACAGAAAGTGGGAAGTAGGAGTGATACATTCTTTGATGTTGCCATTTCAAAGAGATCTCTCAGATCCTTGAGAAAGATGTTCCTGAACTGTAAACCTGGCAAAGGGCTCTTTAAAAAATGATTTACTTACATCCTAAAAGAGTAGAGAAATAATTTACATTAAAAGTTAACATAAGAAATATTATAAGAAAAGGAAGAAGGGAATGTCTTTTCCCATATTTCTAACAGGTAGGAGTAAACCTCTTATTTTAAATTTTCCTGAGTCCTGTAGGTGTTAGTAGTGTGTATAGTTGATACTTGGTTCAATTTGTGATGTATTTTAGAGATCAATAACTGAACTTTCTAAAAGATTTGTATGCTGGAACAATGGGAAAGGAATAATTCAAAATACTAATGTGAGCAATTAGTGAGTTACAGCACTTCTGACTAAACCATGAACCTTTGGGGGAAAACCTAGATTTCTCATTTGGACATGATAGATTTGAAATATCTAATAGATGTTGAAATGCAAGTATTTTCTGGACTATCTAGGATTCTGGGCAGAAGTCATGGCTCTAGCCATACCTTTTAGTGTGAGTATAATGTAAATAACATTTAAAAAGTGGAGCACTGGAGAAGACCATTAAGTAAGTACCCTTACAGTACAGATTACATTAGAGAATTAGGCCTCACAGAATTCAAAATTTAGAGGACTAAGCATAGATAATGAGAAGAGGGAAGTTAGGAGTAAAAACAAGCAACTGCAGAGTCTTTAGAGCCAAAGTAAAAGTTTAGGAAGAAAACAATTGATAAAGCATAAGGCCCTTCCCTGCCTTTCTTTCTGTTCTCAAGATGGCACTCTTCCCTTACTCCCTGATCTTCAGCGAAACTTCACATATTCAACTTTCTATTTCATATAGGCCCTTTTAAAAACTCTGATTTCTCTTCTTCAGCACAGTCCAGACACACTGTCTTCTTTTCATCTATTCAATTTTTCAGACCTTGTTAAAATGTCATTTTCTCAGAAAGACCTTCCCAACATCTAGGCTTACGGTACTGTAAACTGAAAATAAATTCTAATGTAACTGAATGCGAGTCCAGCTGCTCACCAGTCAAGAACCATAATATGAGAAGTGCGGTGAAAGGAACATGTATTAGAGGATTCTCTAAAAGGGCAGAACTAATAGGATGTATGTATAGATGAAGGGGAATTTATTAGCAGAATTGACCCACACAGTCACAAGGTGAAGTACCACAGTAGGCTGTCTGCAAGCTGAGGCATAAGGAAACAAGTCTGAGGCCCAAAACCTCTAAAGTAGGGAAGCCAACAATGCAGACTTTAGTCTGTGGCCGAAGGCCTGAGAGGTTCTGGCAAATCACTGGTGTAAGTCCAAGATTCCAAATCCGAAGAACTTGGTGTCTGATGTCACCACAGTGTACCGAGCTTGGCATTATCATTTTTCCATGAAGCTGCAACTGTTGGTGTAAAGCTCCTAAGTCTGGAGTGGCCAGTGGTTGGTCTGATGGGTCTGACCTGCTAGAATAAACTGCATCATAAATTTCCAGGAAATTGTTTCCGTTTTTGGTTGGTCATAATGGCCAGAAGCAAGGTGACTGGGTTTATAGCCATGATGGTTTGTGAGGTGATATTTGAGACATTCAGTAGGATGGCCTGGTGTTTGCCCATTTGCCCTGCAGTAAGCTAATAGCCTCCCTCTACTCTAGCAATGCACCTGATGAGGCAAAAAATGGTGACAGCCTGTCTCAGGGTGAACGTCTCTGCCCTTCTTAGCATCTCACAGGTGGCAGCTACAGCCCAGAGTCAGGGAGGCCATCTTTTAGTGGTTTGATCCAGCTGTTTAGAAAAACAGCCTATTAGTTGTCAGGTACCTAGCATCTGGACCAACACTCCGAGCCCTATATTGTTTTCCTCATGGACATAAAGCTTGCGTGGCTTCCAAGGATTTGGCAGTCCCAGAGCTGGGGCTGACATTAACATTTCTTTAATAGTGTCAAATGTCTGTTGGTATTTTACTGTCCAGGGCAGGAACTCTGAGTCCAACCCTTTTAAGGCGTCATAACAGGGGCTTAGGCATAAGTCCAAAGTTGGGGATCCAAAATTGGCAGAAGCCTACCATGCCTCAAGTCGCCGTAGCTGCCTTGTGTTCTCAGACGCCTTCATAGTGGCTATTGGCTAGTTCCCATAGGGCATTAGGCCCCTCTTCCCCGCTTTAAATGTAATCCAACATAGGTCACTTCCTGTTTACAGACTTGAGCCTTGTGGAAGGATACCTTTTACTCACATTGTGTTCAATGGTTTAAAACCAAAATAGTGGTGGACAGACTTTGGTCTTAGTTTGAGCTTGCTATCAGCAAGTCATCTATGTATTGTAATAGTACTCCTCTATCTCCTCATAAGCTTAAGTTTTTTGTTGTTTTCTTTTTCCTGTATTTCACCATAAAGGATGAGTAAAATTTTAAATCCTTGAGGCAACACTGTTCAACAATATTGGAAAGTCATATTTTTCTCTGGGTTTTGCCATTCAAAGGCAAAGAACATGTGGGCCTTTTCCTAAATTTGGATGCAAAAGAGGGCATCCTTTAAAGAGTTAGTAAGGTCAATTGTATCCAGGGTTCCTGTGGGAAAATTTTAATTGGCTCTGAAAGATTTAGAGGAGCCCTTGGGAATCCTCATTCTTTGTAAGGGTCACAATCCTGTTCCCCCATCTTCCAGTGGGACTTCTCCCTGGCATGGTCTTCTTCTTCTGGCCCTTGAGTCCTTTGCTTTTGGGGCCATTGAACTTCCAGGGATCTACCTCATTATGCACACTGTGACCCAAGACCTTACCTCGATTTCTGTCCTTTCTTTTGTGTGAGGTTTTTCCCACCGCTCTTAAATATGTAGTAACTGGCCTTAACTTCTTAGCTTCTGAAGAACAGTATGCACTGACGGCAGTATCTACTATCTGGGAGGGATCCAACCCCAGGGTCCCCTCTTGTTTTTGTAATTTCTTCTTTATGTCAGAAGCACTCTGCTGGATAAAGGTCATGGAATATGCCATTCTCAGATTTCCAGGAGCCTCTGGGTCTAAATTTGTATATTGTGGGGGTTTTTTGTTTTTTGTTTTTCAGACAGGATCTCACTCTGTCACCTAGGCTGCACAGTGCAGTGGCACGATCATGGCTCACTGTAGCCTTGGCCTCCTGGGCTCAAGCAACATTCCCACCTCAGCCTCCCTAGTAGATGGACTACAAATTTACACCACCATGCCTGGCTAATTTTTTTTTTTTTTGGTATTTTTTTCAAGACAGGGTTTCACCATGTTGCCCAGGCTGAACTTAAACTCTTGAACTCAAGTGATTTGCCCCCTCAGCCTCTCAAATTGCTGGGATTACACAGTAGTGTATACTACTGTGCCTGGCCTATATCTGTATATTTATTTATGGTAAACCAGATAAACACATTCCAAATATTTAGAAGTGCCAATCTTTGGATAGTTGTCTGGACTTTACTTAAGCTTTTTTGTTCTGGTTCTCCCTTTCTGACAGCTGCTAGGATGCATGCCAGGCTACATCCCTATGGTTGGGTTCTCAGTTAGTGTTCTCTCCCTAAAACTAGAGAGAAATTTGGAAAAATAAGTTCTAAAATTTATTTTAAAGTTGAAATGCTTGTTTACACTAAGCCCCCAACCAAGTGAACTGATCAGTCAAGTTTTCAAGATAAGCAAGAACTAGTCCTTAAGTAAGAGAACTTAATAGTCTTTGTGGCCTCTGGGTCAAGGGGACCTCAGAGAAACCTCAGAAATACAAAATTTGTAGCCATCATGAGAATGGGGGTTGGACACATTGCATCCTACATCCTCCCCTTTTAAAGTTTAGGCACAACTGACCAGCATTCACATGAAAATGGAGATCACAAGATGGACAAAGCAGACTCTCTGTGGCAATAAAATACCAATTCCAACCTGACTGTGGTGTAGCATCACAAGAAAAATAGCAGACCCTAAAGGAAATAAAATATATTTTAACCTGAAATATGTTTCTTTGACATATTTTGAAATGGTTCTGAAAACCTGTCTTTTTTAGAGGAAACTGCATCTGTAGAGAACCTCCATCAATACAGCCAAGACTTTCTAGAATCCAGGAGGGATTGACTCCTAACAGTCTAATGTCTTTTAACGTCAGAGGCCTCAGAGGCAACACAACATATCTACAACCATCTGATCTTTGACAAACCTCACAAAAACAAGCAATGGGGAAAGGATTCCCTGTTTAATAAATGGTGTTGGGAAAACTGGCTAGCCATGTGCAGAAAGCAGAAACTGGACCCCTTCCTAACACCTTACACTAAAATTAACTCCAGATGGATGAAAGACTTAAACATAAGA